>CAUYSK010041320.1:0-89735 GCA_963575035.1 Avahi laniger | reverse complement strand
TTAGTTGTCCAATTAATTTCTTTCTATTTTTAGTAGAGACGGGGTCTTGCTCTTGCTCAGGCTGGTCTCGAACTCCTGAGCTCAAACAATCCGCCCGCCTCGGCCTCCCAGAGAGCTAGGATTACAGGCGTGAGCCACCGCGCCCGGCCAAGATGCTTTCTTGATGTATCTGGAACATTCTTATTGACCTCTTCTCTCTACAGAGCACCGCTCTAGGCAAAGTCTGAGTTAAGGGTATTGCCAAGGACGCATGGGGCAAAATGACTTCCTTCCTCCCCGTCCCAACTGTAATTGTGTCTTTCTTTTAATGTAATTTTTTATCGTGATAAAATATACCTTACAGATTATAAAATTTGCCATTTTGCCCATTATTAAGTGTACAGTTCTGTGGCATTAAGTACATTCCCGTTGTTGTGCAGCCATCACCATCATCCATCTCTGCAACTCTTCATCTTGCAAAACTGAAACGACTCCCCGTTTCCCCTTCCCAAAGCTCCTGGGAGCCAGCACTCTACCCTCTGTCCTTGTGGATTTGACTGCTCCAGGGACCTCGAATAAGGGGAATCACACGGTGTTTGTCCATTTCAGTCTGGCTTATTTCTCTCAGCGTAATGTCCTCGAGGGCCATCCATGTTGTAGCATTTGTTAGAATTTCATTCCTTTTGATGACCGATTAACAGTTGGTTGTATGTATAAGGCAACATCTTTTTTATCGATTTCAGTTCACGAACATTTGGGTTGTTTCACCTTTTGGTTATTGTGAATAATGCTGCTATGAACATTGATGTAATGATTATTTGATCATATTAACAAGGCATGTTTTTCCTTAAAATCACAAAAGTCTCCTGTTTCCCTGTCAGTGCTTGGCTTCCCTAAGAGTCTGTCTCACTCTCTTCTGTCCTGGGACCCCATGGGTATCTGGCAGGAAGATCTGCTCAGGATCTGCTTCCTCCTTCCTTGCATGATGGCTTCTTGGTTTTCCTTCGGGAAACCACCGTTCCTGCACTCTCGGTTCACATGATTTGGGCTGAGCAGACACCCTGCCCACCATCGCTCAGCTCCCCCAACCTCATTCTCCCCACCCCTTCGAAGCTGGGGGTCCGACCTGTGTCAGCCAGTCGGACATTCCATCTCCCAGGCCACACTGGCTGGTTCAGAGATGGGCACGTGATCCAAGTCAGGCTGTTCTGGGGATTTTCCTGGAGACTGCTGGGAATGAGATGTGCCCCTTCTGTGGGGTCGCTGAGAGTGAGGATATAGACCTGAGGCTGCTGGCAGCCGTGGTCACCGCTAGGAAGGAGGAGCCTGAAGAGAAGGGAGCCACTCAGAGGAACACAGAGCCAGGAGGGGGAAGAAGGAGGCGAATGCATATTGTGCCCTGGATCCAGCTGTGCCTGCACCAGCCCTGGTCTCTTCAGGTCTTTACCTTTCTTAAACCAGTTGGAGCTTGGATTTTGTTCCTTACCAAAAAAAGAAGACTCCTGCTTCCTGTATTCCCTGTGTTTCCAAAATATCATTTGCTTTTCAGATTTCAGAATTCCTAGGAGACATTGGAGCAGACACACCAGAGCAAGCTGCCATTTCCTTGGTGTGTCTGGACCACAGGCCCCTGCTCCTGGGTGGGGGCAGGGCAACACTTAGTTATCTTACGACACACCCATCTGCTAAGAAGAGAGCTGAGTGACAGATCATCTCTTACACAATTTACAGTCAAATCAGGGACATGCGTCAGGCACATAAATACCTGTCACATAAACCACAACATGAGGGCAAAAGCCATGTTCCGATAAACTGCCCTGGAGTTTATGGCTAGCACAGATGAACTGACCCTGGGTCGACACACAGAGCAGACCCCTACTTTGTCACCATGCCAGAAATTCTGACAGTAGGAGCAGTCATTTGCATTCCCAATCATCCTCTCTGGGAATGCAAATGACCCAGTGAGAATTAAGTATTCTAATTATCCACGAGGTCCCCTGGGACTTTGGTACCACTGGCCATGGGAAGGCAAAGGTGGCATGACCCAGTGGACCCCAGCCAGCAGCTCAAGGCTCTAAGGGCGTGTGACCTCTGGCTGGAGGTACAAGGTCTCACCCAGGGGTGGGCCACGCCTTTCCTGGCTGGAGTAAGAATGGAAGTCAGGTGACAGTGGCCTGTAACGGGAGCAGTGGTAGGAGTCTTGGGGTGGGGGGTGATGGGAGCAAGGCAGAGGGTCAAGGTTCAGCTAAGTGTGCTGTGCAGTCGGGAGCTGCCTTGGTAAATACAACACAGAAGCTGAAACCTGGCTGGAGGTGTCAACGTGAGGTGGGTGGGGATTAAATTAAGACCACAGATCCAGGGGCACCTGGATGTCCGTGGTCAACCCCAGGTACAGTGCATTCTGGCTTCATTTTATTCAGTCCTCCCAACAACGGCATGAGGCAGCTCTTATAATTATTACACCCATTTTACAGATAAGGGAACCGAGGCCCAAGAGAGGTAAAGGGCCGTAGACCAGAACCACACACCTGTGAACAGTGGAGCTCGAATTCAACTGACTCTGCCCCCAAAGACAGTGCCTTACTTCTTTTTGTTCTTCTACCTTGGTGTGAAATGTCACGTTACAATCATTTTTTAACTCTTAAAGTTTGGCACCTCACTCTGCAAACGATCTCATTTCCATAATCACAGTTACACAAAAATGTACAGCTTTAGTATACCTGTATTTCTTCATTCTAAATAATTTTGTCCCTCTGTTCAGGTTAAATACAAACAATATTATCAACCTGAATAATGAGAATTTTATCTTTGGGATACAAATTGCTATCCAGTAAAATAGCTTCCCAGTAAAAGATAAGGTATACCTTGTTTTTCAAGGAATTCTTTAGTTGAGACCGGGAGCGAATAATTTGCAAGACTCAGAATACATCAAGAATCCTTAATGACTGGTAAGTTTTTGTAATGAGTCCTTTAGACTCAAATACACGCATGGAAATTTATATTGAAGTTTACAGTCATGAGTTTAAAGATGTCTAAATAGTTGTTGGGGATCACAAAACAATACCTCAAAATTAAGGCCTCAGAAGCAGCCCACAAAAGTTTTTCTTTGACGATCTGCCATCTCGTCTCTAAGCCCTCATTCTCCCCGCAGGCTAGCCATGGAAACTAGAATCCCTCTTCCCTAAGGCAGGTCATAGAAATCGGAACCCCTTTTCCTCAAAGCCAGCCATAAAGCCTAAAAATATTGCTGGAACTTTCCCCCTGCCTTTCTGTGAAAGACTAGCCATAAAGAATTTATCTGACCTACACTGGTTGATTGTAGGTCATAAGACCCTCATTCCAGAAAGGTCTTGCCTAACACCTGGAAGGAAGGAAGGCTGCTCACAGAGGCCAAGAAGAACCTAACCAGACGGGCCTTGCTGGGTTTCCCCACTCAGCCTGTTAGCAGTAGATTGTACCTTTCAAGTCCAATCCCATTTCTACGTGGCTGTCCCTACTAAGCGTAAAAATGGACAGTTTCCCCTGTGTCTTTGGGTCTTCATTCTGAAGGCTCCCGTGTCCTGTAAAACTATGATGAAATAAGTTTGTCTGCCTTTTCTCCTATGAATCTGCCTCTTGTCAGTAATTTTCCACGAACCCGCAGAAAGCACAGGGGAAGATTTCCCTTGGCCCCTGAGTGGTGTTAGGGAAACTGGGAAGCCTCATTATAAAGACAAATGAAATTGAATCTTTGTCTCATTCTTAACCTCAAAATAAATTTGCAATGAGCCAAAGGTTACATACAATGTAAAAGACACATCATAAAAGTGCTAAAATAAAACATGGGTGGATATTTTTATAGTGATGATAGAGGAGGGGCTTCACAGGAATACTAGACACTTCTCAAAAAGGAAAAGGGTCTATCGATCTCAACTAGATAAAAAACAGAACATCTGAATTAGAAAAGAAAAATGATGACCAGAAACAAGACTAAAGGACAAAGGAAAAACTGGGGGAAAATATTGCGGATAAATGACACAGTGTTACTATCCCTACTATGTAAAATGTTCTTATAAATCAATATAAACAAATTACCAAGAATAATGGGCAAAAGACACAAACAAGGAATTCATAAATAATAAATTCACAATAATATGTGAAAAGATAGTAACGGACTCAACAAAGATAATAAACATATGCACATCAAAGATAGGTCTTTTCTTTTTCATTTATTGGGCCACAAATTGCAAAAATTTATAACATCCAGAGTTGATAAGGATATAGTAAAACAGGCTCTCGTGCATACTTGATAAGGATATAAATATATATATTTGACGATGTGAATCAAAGAGTAAACTATCAAATGCTTTGACCCCAGTAACACTATTTCTAGGAATTTACTCTTGGGGATAAACTGGTAAGTGTAAAAAGATTTACTGACAAGGATGTTGTTCATTTCCACACTATTTATAGCAGCAAATTAATATGGAAGCTGCATAAATGTATATTAATAGAAGACTACCTAGTTTTTAAAATGATGATTTAAATCAGGGGTTGGCAAACTGCGTCCTCTGGGCCAACTCTTGTTAGTTGCTTGTTATTTTGCAGATGGCAAACTAAGAAGGATTTTTTTGCATTTTAAGTGGTTAACGAGCATCTATGGAATATCCTCCCGTTCCACAAAGTCTAAAGTATTTACTATATGGCTCTTTAAGGAAAAAACCCTTCCAACTCCTCTTATACATCTCTATGTAAGATTCTAGAAATGTCGGGGCAAAAAGGCAGTTTATAAAACAGCATGTATCATATGATTCCATTTTGGTAAAATTAAATACATAGACTGTATAATATGTGACTGCACAAAGAGACATCTGAATATGATCACCAATGTATCAATCGTCACTATCCTTTAATGATATAAAATTTATATTTTAAATTCTACTTTTGACCCTAAAATAAGGCTTACCCAAATAGAAAGACATCATGTTCTATATTGTAATGATGTCAGTTCTCTCTTGAGGTTATAAATTTAATGCAACCCTAAATAAGACACAACAGGAGTTTGGGAGAACCTGGCAAAATGATATTAAATGTATTGGGTATAATAACACTAGCTGCTGTAACAGCCCCTCTCAGTGGCTTGAATCCATCAAATGATTTTTTTGTTGGTGTTCTTTTTTGATCACTCCTCGGTGTTCAGCAGGAGACCATCTACTCAGGGATTCAGGGACCAGCTCCTTCCATCTTGTGTCTCCACCACTTTTAATGATTGGCTTCCAAGGTTGCCAGAGAAGGAAAACAAAAAAGATAGAGAAGCACACCCATTTCTTGGCCACTTCAGGCCAAAAGTGATCCATATTAGATATACTCATAGGGCCACAGCTTAGATGCAAAGCAGACTAGAAATCTAGTCTCAGAATGGGCAGCAGCTCTCCCGCCCACCCACGCAACACTGTGGAAGAAGAGAATGAATCTTCAATTAAATATAAATCCTAAAACTGTAAACTTTTAGGAAAAAATAGGAGAAAATCTTCAGCATCTAGGTCTAAGCAAAGCAAAATATTTGAAACCAGAAGTATGATTCGTAGAAATAAAAATTGATAAATTGAAATTCATCAGAATAAAAACTTTCACTCTTTGAAAGACTCTGTTAAGAGGATGAAAAGACAACTACAGCCTGAGAGAAAATATTTGCAAACCATGTATCTGACAAAAGACCAGCATCTAGACCATATAAAGAGCTCTCAGAACTCAATAGTATTAATTAAAAAAAATTAGAAAATGGGCAAGAGATATAAAGAAACATGTAACCACCAAAGAGGATATACAGATGGCAAATATGCTCATGAAAAGATGTTGAACATTATTTGATGGTAGGGAAATGAAAATTAAAACCACAATGAGATATGACTACACACCTGTCAGAATGGCTGACATTTAAAAGGAAAAAAAAGTGATAATAACAAACCGGCAAGAATGTGGAGAAACTGGATCACTCATATTATGTCCCTGGTGGGAATGTTCAGTCACTCTGAAAAATAGTTTGATAGTTTTTTAAAAAAAACCTATACATGACAAAATAAATAAAGTAGTATTGGATTATAAACCAATATGAAAAAGTATAAAATATGAAATAAATGTCCACAAATCCATACTGATATAAATAAATGGTTCAATAAATAAATAAATGAGGGAAAAGAAACAAATCTCCCAGGCAGAAGAATTCCCAGTAATTTTTGTGGAATCTCCACCCTCAAGGAGGTGGAATGTAACTTCCCGCTGTTTAAGTGTGCGCTGTGCCTGGTGACTTCCTTCCAAAGAGTACAGTATGGAAAAAGTGGTAAAAAAGAGTAATTTACAGTGGAGAAACCTGACAAACACCACCTCTGGCCAGAGGTCATCAAGGTCCCCATCAATAGTGATAACATTATGTTGATAGCATGTACCTTTGATACAATGTAATAAATATAATGGATGCATGCAACAATTTGAACGTATCTTCAGAGAATTATAGTGAGAAAAAGCCAATCCTGAAAGGTTACATATTGGGTGATTTCATTTATATAATATTCTTTTTTATTTTTGAGACAGTCTCACTCTGTTGCCCGGGCCAGAGTGCCGTGGTGTCAGCCTAGCTCACAGCAACCTCAGACTCCTGGGCTCAAGCAATCCTCCTGTCTCAGCCTCCCGGGTAGCTGGGACTGCAGACATGCATCACCATGCCCGGCTAATTTTTTCTATATATTTTTAGTTGTGCAGCTAATTTCTTTCTATTTTTAGTAGAGACGGAGTCTCGCTCTTGCTCAGGCTGGTCTCGAACACCTGAGCTCAATGGATCCTTCCACCTCGGCCTCCCAGAGTGCTAGGATTACAGGCGTGAGCCACTACGCCTGGCCATTTATATAATATTCTTGAAATGGCAAAAATTATAGAAATTGAGAAAAATTAGTGATTATCAAGTATTAAGGAGGTGGTGGGATGGGGAAGGAATGGGCATGTCTGTAAAAGGGCACCAGGAGTGTGTCAAGGAAAATGAAAATCTGAGGACCACCTCCAACTCCTTATGCAAAGAGAAGGTCAATCCTGGAGGCAGATCACGCAACACCCCCTTCCAAATGAACGAGTGATACCAATATCTTGCATTAGTGAGATCCCCAAGGAAAGGTAAAAGGCCTCAAGCACCTATAAGAACTGTCCCCACAGATCATTCATTAGGAAATTCCTTGCAGGGCTCCCATAAACAAGGACATGCCAATTGTAACTTTAGCCCTGCAGGGATAAGTCTAGCTCCCAAAACTAAAGTCTGTTCAATTCCACACTAATAATTTTGATTACAAGTTTATCTTCCCAGGTTCAGGACAGAGAAAAGGACAAGAGATCAATCATGCTTCTGTCTACCCAGGGACGTCTACATAATTGATTCTTCAATCACTCCCTTTTTCTCTCAAATATTCACTCTATCTTTTTTGGGGGGAGGAGGAGTCAAACCACCTTACCGAGGGGAATTGGGGGCAGGGAGCAAAGAAGGGAGTGAGAAGGCGGATCCCAAGTCTTCCCCCACGCTTTGCAGTTGTGGAAAAAAGGACCTTAGCTTATGTTAAAAAAAAGAAAAAGTAACTTTCCTGGGCTTCATAAGAATGTAACCATTTTCCTCGCTGTCCACACCTCCTCCTTCTTTTTCTTTCTGTAGCCCCTCTCCTCTTTAAACATTGAGTTCCCAAATCCCACTTTGGAAAAGATAGTCACAGGTACGCCTGTGCCTTGTGTTTCTCCCAGCTGTGTCCTTAAATTTTGGCTTAATAGGCCTCAGCTGATTGAGATAGTCGCCTCAGTCACCTATTTTGGGTTGCCGTAATGGCGATCACATCAAGGGACACCTCGGAGTAGAGCCCCCTTGACTTGCGGGGACTCTCCCATCTGTGCTAAGGCACCTACTGGCTAGAGTTTGATGGTGAGGTTCACCAAGGGTCAGCGGCTGCTCTCTTCAGAGATTCATCGATTTTCTAAAATTTTTGGTCTTAGATCCAAGATTTATTTTGCCAGGGAACTCCTCTAAAGCAGTTTCCCTTGCTTCTAAAAAGGAAGCCAAGTTTCCTGCCTCTGTGATGAGGGACAGCAGTGTTCCGCTTGGGCCCCACCTCCAGGTAAGGAGCTGGCTCAGGGTTTCTTCTCGGAATTTGACAGCTGAAGGCTAAGGTTTATTTGCCTGCTGGCCAAAATGTCGCCTATGCTTAGAGATCTCAACAATATATAAATTGTGCCATCCCTTTTTCTGGTTTTGGTTTTGGTGAGTCTTACATTAGATTTGACCGACTCTTGGTCAAAACTGACAGAAATTCTGAATTATGGGAAACAAGATCTCTAAAAATTGACTAAAACCCCCGCAGCTGCAGTAAGTCAAATTTCATCCACCTCTAGAGATATTGGCTGGTTAAAAGAAATCAAGATATTTTACCCTCAAATATATTTCTTTGACATATTTTAAAGTGGCTCTTCCAAAAAAAATTAACTAAGAGTCTGGCACCTTTGAAGGTCTAACTAGAGACAATCTCTGAAAGCTGCTACCTGTGCTACCTGTGAGGTTTCATTAACATACAAGACCACTTTCCATCTCTCTCTCTCTGTTATGAGAATTAAATACATCATTAAAAAATTCTAATTGTCAATGACCAGATGACATTACTATGGATCCTTTAAATAAGTCTCCTAAATTTTAAAAAATCTATGTATCTGTCTATATATTTTAGAGATTTCTTATTCTAAACAATTGCCTTATATATATTTATAGAAAGATCGAATTATAACAGACACATGACTAGCTTTAAAAAATTTTCTTAACAAAAGAGCAAAAATATGACCTAAAAGATAAAATCTTTGGTATGCTGCCCCTGGGGGAATTACCTACAACAACAAAAGCCACTCTTCCTTGTCAACAAGTGGTTAAAATTCTGTGCTTTCACCCAGAAGTCTGGGATGGATTCCCAGTCAGGGAATGAGTCTGTTTTGGTTTGATATTTGTATGACTTTTGACTTTTTGAGGTACTGACTTATTATTGATCCTTTTCCTTAGACAGCTTTTGGTTTACTGTCTTCTTCCATCTGTGGAGACCATACAGGACCTTTTGGGCTTTTGTATGTGGATGTTCATGGCATCTTGACCAGGAGTGGATTCCATCTCAGGAAACCACTTTCTTTGTTCATCCATAAGAAGCAACTCCTCATCCTTTCAAGTTTTGTCATGAGATTGTAGCAATGTAGTCCCATCTTCAGGCTCCACCTCTAATTCTAGTTCTCTTGCTATTTCCACCACGTCCCCAGTTCCTTCCTGCAGTGAAGTCTTGAACCCCTCAAAGTCATCCGTGACAGTTAGAATCAGCGTCTTCCAAACTCATGGTAATATTGCTGTTTTGACCTCCCATGAATCACAAGTGTTCTTAATGACATCTAGAATGGTGAATCCTTTTTAGAAGGTTTTTTATTTACTTTGCCCAGATCCCTCAGAGGAACCACTATAGCAGTTACAGCCTTAGAAAATGTATTTCTCAATAATAAGACTTGAAAGTTGAAATTACTCCTTGATCCATGGCTGTAGAATGGATGTCATGATGGCAGTCATGAAAACAATGGTAAGCTCCTTGCACATCTCCATCAGAGCTCTTGGGTGACCAGGTACATTGTTGAGGAGCCATAATATTTTCAAAGGAATTTTTTTTCTGAGCCGTGGGTCTCAACAGTGGGTTTAAAATATTGATTAAACCAGATGTGCTGTCACCCAGGCTTTGTTGTTCCATTTCTAGAGCACAGGCAGAATAGATTTAATTCTTAAGGGCCCTAGGATTTTCAGAATGGTGAATGAGCATTGGCTTCAACTTAAAGTCACCAACTCCATTAGACCCTAACAAGACAGTCAGACGCTCTAATGAAGTTTAAAGCCAGGTATTGACTTCTCTTTAGCTATGAAAGTCCTAGATCGCATCTTCTTCCAACACAAGGCTGTTTTGTTCTACAATGAAAATCTGTTCAGTGTAGCCACCATCGGTGATCTACACTAGGTCTTCTGGATAACTTGCAGCTTCTCCATCACAGTTGCTGTTTCACTTTGCATTTTTATTATTCTGGAGATGACTTTTTTTCCTTAAACTCCATGAACCAACCTCTGATAGCTTCCAACTTTTCTTCTGCAGCTTCCTCATCTCTCTCAAGCCTTCAGAAAATTGAAGAGCATTAGGGCGTTGCTCTGGATTAGGCTTTGGCCTAAGGGAATGTTGTGGCTGGTCTGATTTTCTATCAAGATCATCAAACTTTCTCCATATCAGCAATAAGACTGTTTTGCTTTCATATCATTCGTGTTCACTGGAGTAACACTTCTAATTTTCCTCAAGAACTTTTCCTTTGCATTCACAACCTGGCTGTTTGGTGCAAGAGGCCTATCTTTCAGCCTGTCTTGGCTTTCGACATGCCTTCGTCACTAAGCTTAATTATTTCTAGCTTTTGGTCAGGCGAGGTCACTCATGTGAGGTCGTTCATGTGAGTAATCCTAGCACTCTGTGAGGCTGAGGCGGGAGGACCGCTTGAAGTCAGGAGTTCAAGACAAGCCTGAACAAGAGCAAGACCCCATCTCTACAAAAAATAGAAAAATTAGTGGGGCGTGGTGGTAAGCACCTGTAGCCCCAGCTACTTGGGAGGCTGATGCAGGAGGATCTCTTGAATGCAGGAGTTTGAGGTTGCTATGAGCTATGATGACACCACTGTACTCTACCCAGGGTAACAAAGCAAGACTCTATCTCAAAAAAAAAAAAAAATTTCTAGCTTTTTATTTAAAGTGAGAGACACCAGACTCTTCATTTTACTTGAACACTGGAGGCCATTATAGGGTTGTTAACAGGCCTAATTTCAATATTGTTGTCTCAGAGAATAAGGAGAACAAGGAGAGAGAGAGGGACAGGGAACAGCCAATCAGTCAGAACACACAACATTTATTGATAAAGTTTGCTGTCTCATATGGCCACAGTTTGTGGCACCCCAAAACAATTACAATGGTATCAGGAAAAATCACTGACCTGTTGGGCATGATGGCTCACACCTGCAATCCCAGCACTTTGGGAGGCCAAGGTGGAAGTGATGCAGGGAATGCTTGAGGTCAGGAGTTCAAGACCAGCCTGAGCAACATAGTGAGACCCTGTCTCTACAAAAAAAAAAAAAAAAAAAATTAGCGAAGCATGGTGGCACACACCTGTAGTCCCAGCTACTTAGGAAGCTGAGGCAGGAGGATGGTTTCAGCTCAGGAGTTTGAGGTTGCAGTGAGCTCTGATGATGCCATTGCACCTTGGCTAAGGCAACAAATCACGACCATGTCTCAAAAAAAAAAAAAAAAAGGAATTGATGATATTTTATAACACAGCCTTCAGTGGTAAGGGAGTATCATTTGCCTTGAACAGGGGGTAATGCACGAAAATAGGTGTAGGAGAAAAAAAGAAATTAAAGCTAAGCAGTTTTTAAAAAATTTTTAGCTACATATTGTTACTGCTTCAGTTAATGAAATTCTGTAATACTCTGACTTTAACCTATGGCAAAAAAACAAACACAAAACAAAACATTGTTCCTGCTAATACTGTACCTATGCAGTATTCTTCCTGTTTCCTTGATTTTGCTTTTCAAGATCTCAGTAACCTGTGGTCAACTGAGGTCTGAAAAAAGGTGAGTACAATACAGTAAGATACTTCGAGAGAGAGAGACCACATTCATCTAACTTTTATTATAGTATGCTTGTATACAGTGTACCGTTATTGTTGTTATTATCCTACTGTGCCTAATTTATAAATTAAATTTTATCATAGGTGTGTGTGTATAGGAACAAACATAGTTTATATAGGATTCTGTATTATCTATGGTTTCAGGCATCCACTGAGGGTCTTAGAATGTATCCTCTGAGGATAAGGCGGGAGGGACTACTCTATATACACACATAAAAATGAAACAGGTTTCAAAAAATACTATTCAACCTTACTGCTGGTAATGCACGATGATATTTTTTCATTCTATTCTATTTTATATCTTTTTAAAATAGTGGACTTGATCCACTAAATTGATTCACCACCATCCACAAAGGCTTGGTCCCAAGGCCTTTGGTGTCAAAAACATGCGTTAGTAAATATTATAGAAGCATTAAAGACAAACCGTTACCAGCCTAAGATCTTCTCATTGAACTGAGAAGACTTGAAAAGAAATTAAAAAGGAAAGAACTTTCTCACTTGGTGATTTAAGTTTATGACATGCTGTTATCAGGGCACAACCTCCCAGCCACAGGCAGGACACTAGTGGTGAACAGCCACACTAAGGGGACGCCAATGTAAGGATGCCCAGTGGTGGAAGAAGGGACTGTTATCCCTCCAGCACGAGTGCACCAAGGGACTTCCTCATGGCCATCCTGCACGTACAGTTTCAGGTTCACAAGCCCAGTCACATGACCAAAGCTCAACAGGAGTGGACAGGTCCAATTGCTGCCATAACAAAGTACCATAAACCTAGTGGCTTAAAACATCACAAGTATATATTCTCTTACAGTTCTGCAGGTGAGAAATCTGAAACCAATTTCATTAGGCCAAAATCAGGGTGTCAACAGGGCAGGTTCCTTCTGCAGTGTCTGGAGGGCTCTGAGGAGAGAATGTTTTCCTACCCTTCTCAGCAGCTAGCGGCTGCCTATATTCCTGGTCTCATGGCCCTTCCTCCATCCTCAGAGCACATCACTCCACAGTCTTTGCCTCCCTCATCACACCACCCTCTCCTCTGCATCCGACCCCTCCTCTGTCCTGCTCACAAGGACCCCTGTGAAGACATCAGGACCATCCAGATGGTTAAGGACCACCCCTTAACTTAATCACATTTTCAAAACTCTCTTTGCCACAGAAGTTACACAGGATCTGAGGATCAGGACATGGACATTTTCGGGGCCCTCACTCAGCCTGCCACAGTGACCAGGATGAAGGAGGCAGTTAAGCAGGCTAGTCTGGCCAGGGCAGAAACAGGAACCAAGAGAAGAGCCCTAGCCTCTGGTGGAGGCCAAGGGTCAGGAGGCAAGATACAAGATCAGGTGCATGACAAAGAACATGTGAGGGAATAAATCCCATAATGTGTACAAGGTCACGAACTGAGTCTGAGTTACAGGGAGTAAGCCAAGGTCAAAATGGGACTCGAGAAGGAGAAGGGGCTGACACAGAGGTGAACCCCAGCCCACCCCGTGGAGTGCAGAATGAGCAGCAGACAGCAGCAGAGGCCCACCATGCAAGCAATGGCAACTGTGATTTATTTAAACAAATCAATGGGAACAAGAGCTGGTATGACAACCTTTATAACAGAGGTTTCTCAGAGTGTGGGATGAGATCGGTACCCGAGGCCTGCCCATCACTCAGGGAGCTCAGCGTAGCTCCCCCAGGAAGGCTGGTGGCTTCAGCTTCTGGGTCAGCATGTGCCTTCAACAGACTAATATGTCATCTCCTGCAAACCTGAGGGGAGGAGACACACAGATGCTGTTCAGAGACTCTGGCAGTGTGAAGCAGAGAAAACAGAGCTAGGAGAATGTGACCCTGCTGTGAACCCCCAGTGACTGGCTCTGGAGCACCAGCCCCACATCTGACTGCTGCAGCTCTGCTGTCGTGTTACGGAGAATGAGATTTCACAAGGAAACAAGAGGCTGGGCAAGACTGTGTTTATGAGTGGTTTTAAAGTGATTTAAGAAAGCATTATAACAGTTTATAGGCTTTCTACAGTAAATGCCAAAAACCTACCCTTTACATACTGAACTTTGAGCAAATGCAGAGAGGGTTCTTCAACACACACAAGCACTGATGTCCCAGAGAAGCCAGGTACACAGTGGGGACAAAAGAAGCCCATTAAAATGTGCAACATGATGTTCTTTGTAAGTACTGGAGTTAAAAGTATTAGAACTAAACTATATTCCAGAAGTATGGGAAAGTTAAATTCAGATGTAGCCACATGATAGAATGTTATGAACACATTGAAATAATGCTGAGAGTTTTTAGTAGCAAGGGGGAAATCCTTACATAATAGTAAGTTGAATATATTAAAAATCAGATACATAAATAAATTCAACTCTGCTAAAAATATGTAGAGAAGGAAGAAGTTAGTAGATGTTGTCTCTAAATGATATGCACATAGGTAAATTTTCTTTGCTATGTATTTTCACAAATTTCCAAATTCTCTATTCAAAATTATATTAGGAGGAGGAAAATACAAAAACACACCAATCAATGACTTTAACTCAAAATTGAAAGGAATCTGTGAGCTGAACTGCACAGCTGGGGAAATCTGGAAAGGAGTAGAACAATAAGCCCAAGGTGCCTGATTATCAATCTCATGTCAACCTGGAATTTTCACACAGGAGACAGTCTTTGCCTCTGTCAAGTTCTTTGTTTTATATGAGCTGTCTTCCAGAGGTCTTGTGTCTTTGGATCACGTCTATGGGAAGCTTGAAGGGCA
The DNA here is from genome assembly GCA_963575035.1 of Avahi laniger. Taxonomy (NCBI): domain Eukaryota; kingdom Metazoa; phylum Chordata; class Mammalia; order Primates; family Indriidae; genus Avahi; species Avahi laniger. Next base: position 75,281 of record CAUYSK010041320.1, on the reverse strand, counting down.
GCTTTTACATTAAAGGCCAGAACTGGGATCTAAAGTGGTGGCCAGGGCACTGGAGAGAGACCCAGGACTAACTACTCAGAAGCGAGCCCAGCATGGGGCAGTTGTGAAGGCGGTGGTGGCCCAAGACCAGGCTAACTGGGAACCCAGATGAGATCCATGCTCGCCCTCTACAGCCCTATCGCCCATGGCCTGGGAAGTGCACCTTCATCGTAAGAGGAAAACGGAGAACCTCAACCCCAGCTGCTTGGGTTCATTAGACAGATATAATGATCTGTGTGTTTAACATCTAGTAACCTGGTTACAAGTTGATGAAAAATATAAACACTAGTCACTTTTATGACAATTATTACTTTAAACCCTCAAGGTCTTTTACCTAGTTGCAGAAATTTCACAGTAGATCTCTCAAGGGTTGTTTTGGGACACATAGTTTATTTAAATAGTTTCCATGGTTTCTGTGCTATAAAAACACAGAAGACAACAGCAAATTCTCTGGATACACTCATGGATGCACTTATACCATCCTCTAGTTCTTCTGTGTCCAGAGTTCCAAGCATGTCTTTCATTCTTTGGAGAAGAAAAGTTTCCCATTTCTAGGTTAAAGCAACAAAAGTAAAATCACATACCAAGTTCACTTCCTCCTTTGGTTCCCCAACAGAGGCAGTAATGCTGCATGAGCTGCTCAAGAAGCTCCATTTCATCCAGGAATTCAAGTGCTTCTATTCTGCGGAGAGAATGGCAACAGAACAATATAGATTTCTACATTTAAAATGAAGAGATGGTGACTCATAGTTGTGGATATGGAAAAATGTCATAATAAGGGGAAAGCAGGCTACCCATAGTATGGATAGTGAGGTTCCATTTTAATTTACTTTTATTGGAAAGAAAAAATAGTATAAGCAAAGTCAAAAGACAAATGACAAACTAGAAACATAAATTTGCAATACAAATGACAAAGAGTTGATTTCTTTGCCATATAGAGCTGTTAAACTTCAATGAGAAAAACTTCTACAATTCATTTAAAGATGGGGAAAAGACCAGTTCACCAAAAAGGAAGACATTTTCAAGCTCACATATGAGGAAAGAAAGGAACTTCGATAAGAAAAAATTTTTAAATTCGTTTATAATGGGGGGAAAAGATCAGTTTGCCAAAAAAGAATGAAGTTGTTGAATTCATGTGTAAGAAAAAAATGCAAATAACATTTCAGCTATCAGATTGACAACGGTCAAAAAAGCTGATATACATTTTAGCAACACCATGAAAAAAAAGTGCTTCCTGAGTTACTGGTAGGATTACAAAACAGTATCTCTGGACAGCATCTTGATGATCTCTATCAGTGTTTAAAATGTCCATCCTTAGACTCAACAATTGTGCCTTTAAGAATTCATCCTGTAATGTAAAATGGTATAGCCACTTTGGAATAAAAATCTGGCAGTTTCTCAAAAGGCTAAAGAGAGGAATTACCATATCACTCTGCCAATTCCACTGCTAGGCATATACGTAAAAGGAGTGGAAACCTGTGTCCATACAAAGAGTGGTACATGAGTGTTGATAGCATTATTCATAAGCGCCAAAAAGTGGAAACAACCCAAATGCCCATCAACTGATGAAGGGATAAATAACATGTGGTACATCCATTCCATGGTGTGAACCTTGAAAACATTTTGCTAAGTGAAAGAAGCCAGTCATAGAAGGTCACATATTATATGACTCCATTCATATGAACTGTCTAGAACAGGCAAGCCTATAGAGACAGAAAGTGGATTAGTGGTTGCCTAGGGCTGGGGAGTGACTGGGTCTGGGGTTTCTCACTGGGGTGGTGACAATGTTCTAAGAGAGACTATAATGATGATATTGAGCAACTCTGTGAATTATACTAAAAATCACTGAATTACACACTTTAAATTGATGAATTGTGTGGTATGTGAATTAATGTATTTCAATAAATTTACATTAATAAAAAATAATTTATCCTATATGTGTACAAAGATCTATGTCCAACAGCATTCACTGTAGCATCATAGCTCCAATGTGGTAAGAAGCAAAGAACTGTAAACTAGAAGACATGGTTGAATACACACAAGCACACAGATATAACAGGACATTATGCAGCCATTTTAACAACGTATTAACATGGAACAACCTCCAAGACATATGGGATTTAAAAAGAAAGTTGCTTAGTAAGGAATGTTCATAGTATACCACTACCTATGTAAAGGAACGGGGAGAGAGACGTACGTCTATGTATACACAGACTACTTTGGAAAATAGAGAAGAAACTAGAAACAGTGGCTTTTTCTTATGAGAGGTGGGCTGTGTTTGCTTTTACTCTATATACTATTTTATTCTGGCTTTTTTTAAAAAGAAATTATGCATGAATGACTTCAAAAAAGTATTTTAAATGTAAGCTTTTAAAAATATACACAAACATGTACAAACATATGGAAATAGCTTTTAAAAAAAGAATGTTGAACTAGTATACACACTTTGGAGGAAAATTAAGGTACTTCCAAAAAGTATACAGAATAAAATAAAAAATAATCCATATTCCAACTATTTACAGTAGCCACTGCTAACAATCTCGTACTGCCATTTGTCCAAGCTTTGTGCGTACATGTGTGCATGTCTGTGCACGTTTCTATATTTGTGCATTCACTCCCATCCTGGTATGCAGGCTCAAGGACCACATCTGAAGTAAGAATGACTATACATAAAGTGCTTTGGTTGCTTCCCAACTAATCTTACCAGAAGACATCCAAGGCAGATTTTCTAATACCAAGTTCTAGGAAAAAGCACCATACTGAAGCTGCTGGGATGGTTATTACCAAGTACAATTATCAGGAGACACCACTGATTAGGAAGCTGTTCATGAGAATGTAAGCTCCTAAGGACAGGCATATCTTTTGTGCTATTTTGATTTTTGTTGTATCCCTTGTGCTTGGAAGAGTGCCTGGCAAACAGCAGACACTCAGAGTTTGTGACATGAATAGGCTCACCTTAGACTTTTTATACTCCAGTTTCCAGCAAAACAGACACAAAGCTAAGGTGGCTATTCAGCCTGCGATGGACAGACAAAAAGCCCATCCAATATCCTTACCTGCCACCCCTGTTAGGGTTACATGTTGCTGTGTACAAAAGGCCATGGCAACATCAGACAAATGATTGCCCAGAAGCAAGTTACTTTCCTTGTGGTTGGTGCTAGTGACAGATTCCTCCCTCCCTGGGTATCTAGAAGAGGTGCTAGAGCACCCCCATTATAGATGCCAGACCAGGGATACTCAAAATAGTTGTGTTGACATGTAGCAAATGAAAACCAATTTGCAGGAAAGAATACTTCTAGAAGAACCCAGGAATCATTAACCTGATCACATGGAGACAACAATTTCTTAAATCTTCAAGGCTCCCATTGCCAATTATTCATATACGTACTTGGCAAAAGCCACAATACTGTTAAATGTTAATAAGTTATATGCAGCAGCAAAGCCAAAAATTCATTTCGTGATCTTGTAAGAGATCAAGCATTATTAAGTCTCCAAAGGCAAGAGGTAAGCATAAACCTAGAAGGACAAAATAATTATAATGCAACGAATAAAAGTGGGCACTAACACTGTACACAGATGCATATATGGTAACGTGTTCTCCAGTGTTGTCTGTAACAAGGAAATTAAGACAAAACAAAATAGAAAACCAGACTCTACAACTAAATGTCCAGCTACACAAATTGTCAATACATTATTGTCCACATATCAATATAAATATTATGTATGCATAAACAGGATATAACCCTCAATATTTTGATATGTAAAGATAAATACAATCTATTGTTAAGTTTAAAAAAGGAACATGGTTTATAGAGCAATGTATGTAGTATGAATCCATTTAAGAAACACAAATCTATGTATCTATAAATATTTATATATGTATAGGAAAAGAATATGCCCCATGATGTTAACTGCTACCTCCAGAGTGTAACTCCAAAATGGACAACTACTTTATATGTCACGCACTTTTATATTTCTTGAAATTTTTTTAGAACTATGTTTCTTTTATAATGGAGGGAAAAGTCCACTTATAAATCTGCCAGATTTTTTTCCCCTTACATGACCTTGAACATCATTTTCCTCCCTCTCCAAAATAGAGATTACAGTAAATTGCCAATGTTGAGGTTGCTCTGTGAATTTTCTGTGTGTAATTACTTATATTGACTGAAGCAGTCTGTTTTCCGCATAAACCCTATCTCAGCTACTAGCTAATAAATTACTCAAGCTCCTATCAATGTTTAACTTGTTTCGAAATAGGTCTAGTTACAGTTTCGTTTTTTGAAATTAAACAATCATGCCTTGAGCTCACAATGAACGAGGACAGAGGTCCACTGCCAAGCCCATACCTGCTCACTTCAGCACGCGGTAACCTGCTGTACAACTCCATCATGTCCACTGCGGATGCCGTTTCCCACCCCGTTGACAGCAGCCGTTCTTTCTAAAACATGCGGTAAAGAGAAATGGAGAACCACCAGGCACTGTTGTGCAAATCTGAGACACTCTTAAGCACAATAGACTTTCTCTAAGAAAATTCCTCTTGCAAAAGGCCATTCTGGCCCCTGGCATCTTTCTTCTTTTTATGTTTCACGTCCTTTACTGAACACATATTGTTACAATAGGGGGAAGCCCTCTCAAGTATATTCACAGAGAAATGAAGAACTTTTCTATGAGCAATGGTTTTGTAAAGTGTACTAGGGTAAAGACACTTAAGAACCTATTTAAATGGGGGCAGGTGTGGGAGGTGTCTCTAGCAAATGAATCACATTTCTGAGAAAGAGAGAGAGGGAGACTATTATAGATTCCAGGAGATTTCAGGGAGATATTAATCATATACAAAGTGTGGATCATGTTTGGATCCCAATTCAAACACTAGTATATTTTTTAAACAATTTGGGAAAACCGAACATGGCCTGGGTTGGGTATGAGATGCAACGAAGGAGTTACTGGCCATTTGTTAGGTGTGATAACATTATTAGCACTATCCAGGGGAAGAAAGTCTTTATGGGCAGGAGATTCACACTGAAGTATTTATAGGTGAAATCATGTACTGTCCGAGATTGGTTGGAAAATATTCCAATGCCACCAACAAAAAATTGTGTGGGGGAATACATGAAACAATATTGACAAAATAAGAAGTACTGAAGCTGGCTGAGGGCACATGGGGGATTCATGTTGCCATTCCCTCTACTTTTATGTATGTTTGGAAATTTGCATAATAAAGAATTAAAACAGTATATAGGATGGCAACTCGCTCTGTCACCCAGGCTAGATTGCAGTAGTGCAATCATAACTCACTGAAGCCTGAACTCCTGGGCTCTGTGTATTTTCTACACCAAGATGCCTAAGCAGGACTTGGATTGTCCTGGCATCATGAACTTGGGGCCTACAAGGAGCACGGGACTTAACAGAGCTGCTCACGTTCTCTCAAGTGTGAAGGGAGAATGCCCTTTCTTACTGGGCTAAGGGTAAAATTAGATGTCCCAGTCTCTGCTCACTGACCTGTGACTCTAATGACTTGCAAGTTTCCACTCCTGCCAGATCACACTGTCTCCTCCGCAGGTTTTCAATCATGATCTGCCCAAACCGATCACCCATGTTCACCTGGGAAGGGAAAGAGGAAGGTGGGTATCACCATAAGGGGGTCTTTGTTTCTTAAATATGCAAAATAAAACAACAACATCCCAGTTCTCACCAGGCAAGGCCTATGTGTGATAACACACACCCAGTGCAGCTGAAAGAAAACTGTGTGTTAGTGCTGCTGGGAGCAGACCTGGCGCGGCCCTGGAAGGGCAACTGTGCGGTGTACATCCATTTTAGATGCTCACTGTGTCACCCAGCAATTCCTCTGACAGCAATTTATCCCACAGGTATATGCACACGTGTATGCTAAGATGTGAGAATGTTTTCTACAGCATTAGGAATAATTTGGAAATATTCTTCACTTGGGGGTTAAATATATTTTGGCATATTCATAAGGAAATGCTATATAGCCATGAAATCAGAAAACGAAGATAAATACACATGTAGACATAAAATGACCTCTAACGTAATCTCTTGAAAAGCAAAGTATAAATCAATATGGATAGTATGCTCCTATCTGTATTCAAGAAAAAACAATCTTTCTTTATACGTACTAGAATGTGGTAGCATTGCTTCCCAAGTTAGAGGGCTGAGGTCTGGGATAGGAGAGAGATTGACTTTTCCTTGTCTACCCTGTTATATTTTTATTTTGTACTCTGTGTGTGGTATTACTTTTTCAATTAAACTAGTTTTAAACTATAATTAATCCATATATACAAAAATTGCCAGAAAACATTAGTGTACACTTTTAGCATATACACTATTACGCTGTCATATACAAGGTATCAAAAATTCATCACTTTAACAATATGTACCATGATGCCCAGAGTTCATATGAGAACACTGCCAGTCAAAAACCAGTATTATTCTCTTTTGATGGCGAGTAAGGCTTATGGCACTAAAGATCAGATTGCACACTAGTCATTCAGGATAGGTGTTTGTGAGCTCATACTCTGTCATTTTATTGCCTGGGTTTGACATTGAGTTGACACTTAACAACTGAGAGGCCGAGGACAAGCTGTCTAACTATGTGCCTCAGTCCCCTTGCCTATATAATCAGGATAGTACTAGTATCTACCTTGTGGATTGTTGTGATAATTATAGTAAACAAAATCTAAGAATTTGCTATCATTACTTTAGGATCATTACTAAAATTATCCATATGGTCTTGTCATTTTAAACTACTGATTAGGAGGTAATGTAAGGCATGTCTGCAATTAATACACATTATGAGGTTGCTGATTTTGTGTTTGTTAGGAAATGACTGAATCAAGTTAAATGTTTATTATTTGCAAGGTGAGAGTAGTAGGTAGGAGCTAAGCCACTTTACTGTGGACAACATATTACACACTGGAACATTCCTAGGCTTGCTCCAAAGTGACAGGGTCTATTGTCAAAATTCACATGATCCATATCTCTTATACGATGCTGAATAAATGCTTGTTGAACAAAAGAATACACAGGTCCAGCCAAGTGAGCGAAGCTGCATGCACCTGAGACATGTCGAACTATTGAAAGGTGAATTCGTTTTCCCCAGGTGTGGTATCTGAAAGCAAAGATAGGTTCCCAGGATACATTCACATCAAAATAAAAGACCCATGAGGATAGCTGCCATCACATCCATTCCTCAGGAGGAAAGATGGAGTCTGAGGAAGGTTCCCAATTAAAGAGAGGGAAGGAAGCAACATCAACCAATCAAGAACCATCTGCACAGGAACCTGGACCAGAAGGGAGCTGGGAAGGAGGTCGAGAGACCAAAGTCTAACCCCAGATCTGTCCATAATTATGTGACATTAAGCAAGTCCCTTACTGCTCCTATCTGTAATAAAATAAATAAGATTAAAAAACAAAACTACAACAATAAAAGTATTCAGTGGTTATGTGTTTACTGCTAAACATGAATTTTCATAATAATGCGAAGAGCTAGGTTTATTCCTTCAAGAAAAAAGAACGGGGGCTCAGAGAGATCCAAAAACAGTTAAAGCTTAATTAATAGGCGGGGAATGCAGTAACTCAGCATTGCATCTATCACCTGACTTATACCTCACATGAACCCTGTGGAGTGGGGACTATTATTATTTTCAGATGAAGAAACAGACACAGAGAGGTGATGTAACCTGTCTAGGTCACACAGCTAGAAAGTCTACTTCCAGAGCATGGACTCCCAATCACTAAGCAATGCTGCCTATGGTCACAGCCAAGAGGAGGAGCTAGGACCAAGGTTTAGGTCCAAGCTGGATCATCCCAAAGCTCTGAAACGTAACTCTTTGACACTAAATCAGAACAGGCCAACAGGCAACCAGTGGATCAAAGTCAGTGATATTAGAAATTAGGACATTTGAAACTGAAATCCTACATTTCTACCTTCTCTTGAAAAACTGGGGGTTCTGGCAACGGCAGGCTCACATGCTCACCCGGTAACAACTGACTGGAACTGCGTAGTGGCCACACCCAGGACATGGGACTTGGGAGCTCCAGTTCACTGGAGTCCCCCAGTTCCACACTATTTGCATCTGGTCAGCTTCCTCTATTTGCATCACTTGACTGCCCCTGAGGGCACTGGAGTTTTCTACCCAAACACTGATGGCAGACCACATCCCCTTCATCACATTCTATTACCCTATGGTACATGCAATGATAAACTAAGAACTCAAAAATCTTTTGTGAAGGCTGAAAGGGAAGGTCCAAAAACTTTGGCTAAGAGTTTGCAGGGAGTCAAGAAATCAGGAGCATTAGGATTTCTGGAATCAATTAATATGAGAGATATGTGAGTGGCCAGAGGCAGAAAGAAAAGGGACAGGATAAGAGAAGTATATACAGAGGGGCTGAGAGAGGGGAAGACACTGCTGGAGTCCTGTGCAGAATCCCGATCTCTTGGGCTTCCTTTTACCTGTTCGTAGTTTATCAACATGGCCGTCTCAAAACTGTTGGCTGCCCACTTGAGGAGGTTTGCAGACTGCTCTGGAGTCATATAAACCAGCACACATTCAGTTATCAGGAGTGTTGGCAATCTTAAGAAAACAAAAGCAAAGAAGTATATGTTCATCAATTCACAACTCTTTAATTGTATCTACACTGAAGTACTGGCAGGGCAGCTCACCCCTCGACAGGAAGCTCAGAAGGACTAAGCAAGCCCAGCACGGACCAATGCAGTGGTACATGTGTGATGCCATCACAGCCCAAAGGTGTATACTGTGAAAAGGTAAGTCGTAATTTGTCTGGCTTATGAAAATGTGTTAAGTGTGTGGTTGATAGCAGATGTGGCTACAAATTCTCCCCTGCTGTGTACTCACACCATGCCAGTGCAACATTAGAGTCTCTCATACAAGAGGTGGAGTTTATTTTCCTACCCCTGGAATCTGAGCTAGTCATGTAACTTGATTTGGCCAACAGGACAGTAGCAAACATGATGCAAGCAGAAGCCTGAAAATCATTTGCACACTGGCACTTGCTCTGTTGCTGCACTTGGAACCCTGAAGCCACTGTGTGAAAGAACCCAAGCTAGCCTGCTATAGGAGAGGCCTTGTGGAAGAGAATGAGACACCCTAGCTAACAGTCAGTCCCTAGCCAGAGTGCCCACTGTCCACACATGAGTGAACGCCCAGGGATGTCTGCTACACCTGGCCCCCAGCGGAACCACCATCCAGCCAAGCCCAGCCCAAACTGTCAATTCACAGAATCCTGAGCAACTAAATTGTGAGCTGTTTTAAACCACTGAGTTTGGAGTGATTTGTTACACATCAAAATCTGAATGATACAACCTAGAAATACTGGTATTAATTCAACAGATTCTTATATAAGCTTTCACTATCAAGAATTGAAAAGGTAAATAGTTAAATTACAGTATTAGTATGCACTCTGAATTAGGACACCCAAAGTAATCAACACATCAGGACATAGGAAAAGCAACAAACTCCTTATAAGGTATCTAAAAGTCTTAACTTTTAAATGAGAACACTGGCGGCCCACAAATTATGCAAGTCAACTGGACACAATTCATGCACTCTCTTTTTTACTTCCTTAGGCCCAAAATGCAAGGTGAGGGACAGTTTTCTTGACTAGTCTGGGACAATGTCAGTCCTGAAAGGACTGGGGAAACCTGGAGAAACTCTTTGCCCTTTTCTCTAGAATGCTCTTCCACAGGCTTTTCCTGGTTCTTACTGCTCCTTCTCAGACTCCTTCACTGGGGCCTCTTCCCCTCCCTAAATACCGATGTTCCTCATTGCTGTTTTTCACATGAAGAGAGTGGGTTATTTTCATCTGTTTGTGTGTATTGGTGGGAGATCTTAGAAAAAATAAGTTGTAAAAAATCAAATGTCCAGCACGAAACTGGTTGAAAAGAGCATGGTGCGTTCACCCAATGGACTGCTATGTGGCTCGTAAATACAGTGCTTCAGAATTGTGTTTATTGACATAAAAAATGGACGTGTGTATTATGCTGCACTTCCAACTGGCCTTATCTCATAATTAGCATGAAATCACAAATGAGTAACAGATTAAAAAAAAAAAAAACTCACTGTGTATTCATGTTAGATTTCTTTAGTTTCTCTTCCAATTCATGTATCTCTCGGAGATCTGCTCCAATAATGACGTATCTTTTTGAATCCAGTATGTGTCCATCTGCAAATGCAAAAAAAGATTACAACTTCAACAGAAATTAATCAAAAAGTTAATTCAATGGATATGGCTTTGTTTTTGCAGAGACGAGATCTCACTAGTTGGTCTCAAACTCCTGGCCTCAAGCAATCTTTCTACCTCAGCTTCCCAAAGTGCTAGGATTACAGGCGTGAGCCACTGAGCCTAGCCCTGGATATGGCTTTTCACACTTAGAGTGGTTTTATTGTTTTTCCCCATTATGAAAATACAGGCTCATTGCTTTTTAAAAGAAAATTTAGATAAGAGGGTGAAATATAACCAAAAATCACACCTTCCAAAGATAATTATTGGTGTTTTGATGTATAACATTTCAGCCTTTTGTTATCTATGTGCTTAAGTTCACGTACACAACAAAAACACATTCTCTCCCTCTCTCTCATGGGTGCACACACGCGCACACAGACACACACCCATCCAGAATAGACCAAAGATCCTCCTGCCTCAGCCTCCTGAGTAACTGGGACTACAGGCACATGCCAACATGTCTGGCTAATTTTTGTTTGTTTTTTTTTCTTTTTTTTAGAGACGAGGTCTCACTATGCTGCCCAGGCTGGTCCCAAACTCCTGGCCTCAAAAGATCCTCCCACCTCAGCCTCCCAAAGTGCTGGGATTATAGGTGTGAACCACTATACCTGACCCATGTGTGTGTCTATCCACATAACAATCTCTGTGTGCCAGGCACTGTACTAGAGTCTAGGGACACAGTGGTGAACGAGACAGATGGGGTCCCTGCTCTCTGAAAGCTTACATGGTAGAAGAGGGAGAGTGACAGTGAATCATTAAATAACTGAATAATCAAGATACTATCAGAGAGTATTTAGTACAATGAGAAAAATAAGAGAGTGAACTATTGGCCATCACAGGAACAGGTGTTAGCCAAAATTTTAACTCTGCAAAAGCAGACAGTTAACTTTTATGAAGAACATAATCAGCAATGTGAATTATTGAAAGAAGATTTCTATAGGAATGTAGCATTTTCATGTGATACCATGTCAAATCAAAATGACTTGAATATTTCTTTGCAATGTAAAACTAAGTCTATATATGATACGTGGCAAAAAATCCAAGTATTTTGGAAAAAAGCTATCTTTTTTCAAAACACTTCTTCAAAAGGAATTTTGAATGAACATTTTCCCCAGTTAGCAAAGGTCGCTGATGAGCAGGATGACATATGCAAGTCATCTGAAGAATATGCAGCTGTTACAGAACTATTAATCAGAGAAAACAGTGAAAGGTTCGCTGACTTTGAGAACCATGACATCACACTCAAATTAGCATTTCAACCTCACCTTGTTGATATCACCAAGGCACCTAAAGAACTACGGATGGAATTGATTGAGCTCTCAGTAGATGACACTTTAAACTCATTGTTTGATGCTAAGAAATATCCAATTGAAATATGAAAAAATGCAGACTACCCACATCTTTGGCAACATGCCAATAAATGCTTTCTTGCTTTTCAACCACTTATTGTTGTGAATCTACATTCTTCTTTCTAACCCAAATCAAGATGCCCTTAAGGTCACAAATGACTGATACCTATTTAGAGGATCAACTGAAACTGTGGACCTCCTTGCTGCAACCAAATTTTCAAATACTGGCCAACAAAAAGCAGACACAACAAAGTCATTAAAAGGTTAACTTTAAAATTAACAGATAATTTTCAGTTTTTGAAATTATTAAGCACATAGATTTTTACAAAATAATATACATTTTTAAGTATATCTAATTGAAGTTTCTTGAATGCAGCCTTATTTGATTACAGCTAAATGCAGCCTTCCAACATGAAAACGTTCCCCATCCCTGTCCAAGGCCTTCACGTTCACTCACTGACTCACCCAGAGCAACTTCCAGGCTTGCAAGCTCCATTCATGTGAAGTACCCTACAGAGGTGTACCATTTTTTACCTTTCAGACTGTATTTTTACTGTATCTATGTTTAGATATATTTAGATACACAGATGGTTACCACTGTGTTACAACTGCCTACAGTATTCAATAGAGTTTGTAGCCCAGGAGCAATAGGCTATGCCATTTAGCCTAGGTGTGTAGTTGTAGTGGGCTCTCCCAACTACGTTTGTGTAAATACATTCTGTGATGTTCACACAACCATGAAGTCACCTCATAACGTTTCCCTGTTATTAACAGAAGCATGATTGTAGTCCAACAAATGACAAACCTTTAATTATCGACACTACTTACAATTTGTATGAGTACAACAAAGGGTTGGAAAGATATTTTCTGTGGAGATTTTACTGGGACTGCAGCCACTAGGAGGATGAGTAATGCATTAAGGTTACACAAAAGGAGAGTTATCTGGTCCCTGGATGTTTCCTGTGTCATCATGTTAACCATTTGTGGATGCCATCCTCACTGAGCACATCCTCTGACCTAAATTACTAATAACCCCCTGAACTTCTGTCAGACACAAACGGAAAACAACTGAAGACTGTGGTAGAGATTTGCCCATAACTTCAAAGGCTTAGAAATGACAAAATGTTAGAAACATTCGTAATTAAAAGTTGAGGAGAAAAACTGGGGGAAAAAAATTGACAGCAGGGGCCAAGCAGGTAACAGCATTGAGTGAAACAGGTCACACATAAGAGAACAGGGAGCAGTGGAGACAGATCGGAGAATGCACGACTCCTCTCAATGAGAGGCCACCACTCAGCCATCACTGGGCAGGAATCAGGGTCTAATGTTGCCACATATTCTGATTTTTCCAAGGAAAGTTGGAAATCGAGATTTTCATGAAAAATCTATTTTTGAAATGTTGGTAAATAATTCAAATTCTTTTAAAAAAGACTGAAGATTGGAAAACTTAGGACATCATATAGAAAGTTGTTTTAAATTCCCTGATGGATACAAGTGCAACCGTGATACTAATACAAGTGCAAATATATCAGCAGAAGTGTATGTTGTATGATTGATCTCACGGAGATAGAGAGTGGAATGATGGTTACCAGAGTCTGGGAATGGTGGCAGGGAAGAGATAGAAAGTGGGGATGGCTAATGGGTACAAAAATATACTTAGATAGAATGAAAACTATTTGATGGCACAATAGAGTGACCGGAGTCAATAATAAGTTATTGTATAAAGTAACTAAAAGAGTGGAACTGGAATGTTCCCAACAAAAAGAAATAATTAAATGCTTGAGATAATGGATACCCCAATTACCTTGATTGGATTATACATTGTATGGCTGTATCAAAACATCACACACACTCTGTAAATATATACAGCTATTACCTACCCATAATAATTTAAAAAAAATTTTTAAAGATGTGTAGGTTGTATACCAGCACACATATACACACATACCCCAACACCCTATCTTTACAAAGAAAAAGAAATGAAGCAAAAATACATATATACTCCACATTATATGACTTAGATTAAGGATACTTGCCCATCTGAAGTGTGTCCTCTGAATGTAATTCTATAATGGGGTTTGATAGGGGAGGCTTGTTTCTGTGGGGAGATGGGAAAGAGGAGAAAGATGATTCAATTTACTCGTCAATTTACACATGAGCTCATTTATTGCAAAACTGCAGACACTCACTATAGAAATGGCCAATACATACGGCTATTGTTCAAAGCAAGTGCCACTCTAAAAAGGACTCAGTTTAATTATATTTGACCCTAGGCATATACAGTAAAAATTCAGTGGATACAGGTCTCAGGTTAGGTCAACTAAGCCTTCTACTCGGCATATGATGTCAAAATCACAAACTGACCATGAAGCACTTAGACTAAGAAACAGCTAAAGATAAGCTCACAAGAACGTTTCAACAATTTTTAGGCCATCTCTAGTTTTCTTTTTTTTTAGAGACAGAGTCTCACTGTGTTGCCCGGGCTAGAGTGAGTGCCATGGCGTCATCTTAGCTCACAGCAACCTCAAACTCCTGGGCTCAAGCAATCCTCCTGCTTCAGCCTCCCGAGTAGCTGGGACTACAGGCATGCGCCACCATGCCCGGCTAGTTTTTTCTATATATTTTTAGTTGTCCAATTAATTTCTTTCTATTTTTGGTAGGAACAGGGTCTCGCTCTTGCTCAGGCTGGTTTTGAACTCCTGAGCTCAAACAATCCTCCCACCTCGGCCTCCCAGAGAGCTAGGATTACAGGTGTGAGCCACCGCGCCTGGCCTAGAGCCTTTTTGATCTGCAAACTTCTAAGTTTGGTGTATTATTTAAGGGATTTTACTTTTTAGATTCTATGAAACCTAGTATTCTCTACAAATGCACAAAATATTTATGTTATTTTAATTGCTTAGTATTTATATTGAGAACTAGTATTATGCACAAATATTCAAAGTATTTCTATGAATTTCTTATAAATCTAAGAAATTGCCTGTAAAACAACCATAGTTAGGTAAATTGCTAGTTGTTCCTAAGAATAAGAAATAATAATAAGATAATGTAGGAATTCAATCTGGTATTCATAGAAATGTGTTAGGCAAATAGTTAAAATCACTTACTAGTTTATTGGTGCTAGCCATTTCATAATACAATATGAATTGAGATGGAGAATTAAGTGAGAATAGAAACGTGGAATAATTTTGTTTCTCTCCAATATGACCTTTGTTTATGATTGGTCAGATCACTTTTTTTTTGTTTCCTTCCTCATCTGAAAAAGATGTCTTAGCTTTCTGGTCACTTCAATTTAATCTGACTTTAAATCTAGTAAAGTCAGTTTAATCTAGTTAGTTTGAATTTTGACCTCATAGCCAACTTAAAAGTCAACTGATTTTCTTTTATGCAATGCTACTTAGACTTTTTTAGGAGATTGGAATGTGGAAGGGGTTAAAATTTAGTCATTCACTTTGCTCAATCCTGAGAGTGGGTAGTGATCTGCTCTTTCACTCTTATTCCTGTTTTCTTCTCTTGGGTACTTATGCACGAAGGGGAGAGATGGAAAGGGAAAAGACTTTCTTAGTTAAGTGGCACCTTCATTGTTCCCTTTTTTCTGTTTCTGCTCCACTGCCTAACAATGACTAGTCTTCCTGTCTTCTGTGGGGACAGAGAGACAAATAATAGTTTTCTGATGTGACACATGTATAAAACATTCTTGGGGGGATTTATTTTTGGAGTGTCACACCATTCCCTTCTAGATTGTTTTCTATTCTTTCTCAGTTTCTACTTTTCCATTATACTCACAGCCTCTGGCCCCTGGGGTCCCCATTGACTGGAGGCTCAAGTCCAGCTACTTTCCTAGTCAAGACACTCTTTGCTATTGCAAATAGTGACTCCAATTCTCTCTGCTGGAACTTCCAAGCCTTTTCTCCCTCTCCTTAAATAGGCAGAGGGAAGTGAGCCTGGGATGATAAGCAAGTCTAACATAAAAGCAGAAGTCCAACTGAGTGATGAGACACTAGTCTTCCCTTCTTGTTCATCTTTTGGACAAACTCTTGCTTGATTTGGACTCTTGGCAACAGCACTGTCCATTAAGTCAGTGAAACAAACTGATAATTGATGATTGACTCTCTCAAGATGGAGGCAGAGAAATGGCACTTCTGAGGTAAAGAAGAATGGATGAAGGTAAAGATGTTTAAGTTATGGAGGGGTAGTTGGTTCTCATTTGTTTAAGGCTGTCTTCTGAATGTGTAATACTTGATTTATTTATACCTTTTTGGTTTTAGTCTTCTCTTCCAATTGCCAATCTTTGGGCAATGGGAAAAGTCTCACCTAATATCCTGTTATTTAAATTTTAAGCAGTCTTAAATTTTAAGCAGTCTTACCTAGTAGTTCTGTTCTTCCTAGCTACAGGGAATTAAGTCTCTCCCATTACAGCAATTGGTGTGATTCTTTAAAACAAGCTATGTCGCTTCCTCAGTCAAAATATTGCAGCAGCTTTCCATAACAGTTAAAAAAAAAAAAAACCTGAAGTCCTACATGATCTTACCACAGGTTAAATTTTTGATCACATGTTGCTGTCTCAGGGCTTTGCTCTTACTCTTCCATCTGTATGCTGTATTCTTCTCAGATGGTCACCTCACTTCATATCATTCTCCATTCATATAATGCTGCTTCCTTTGTGTTTTCTGAGTATTCTTAAAATAGTGTATTTGTCACTCTGTTCCCATAACTTGTGTTATTTTTGGTTTATATGCTAATCATATTCATGTTACATATTTAATAGTTTATTTATTCTGTCTCTTAACATATAAATTTCAGGAAGGCAGGTCATTGACTCCTTTGTTCAGTGCTTTACCTAGGGCCTAAAATGGTACCTGACCAAAAGGAGACAATGGAGTTTTTGTTGTTAAGTGAACAAATGAATGAATGAGTGAATTCTAGTTTTCAGACTCAAACTTCAGAAAATATCTGACTTATTGCATGTTTTTACTCTTCCAATGTTTTAAATAGTGTATTTTTTATTTCTATTGTTCTTTTTATTATTATTTCTTTTTAAATTATTATTTCTAACTGCATATTCTCATTATTATTACCTCGGTTGAATCATCCACACCACTGGTTTATCTTCCATGCTATTGTAAGAATGATTTTTATAAAATGCTTATCTAAATTCCACTTTCAGAGTAAAACGTTCTGAAGTTCCTCGGCATAATCAGGCCTGTGCCTGTTCACCTTCTCTTCACTGGCCCTTGCATGTGCTCTGTAGTCCAGTCTCATCCTTTTCATTGCAGTACCCTGAATGCTAAACTAAGCTTCTTGCTTACTTCTATGCCTTTACTTAAAACTTATTTCCTTTTTTTAACTTCTGTATACTTTTTTAATGTGTGAATACATAAAACATAACTCCTATCAAGAGAAGACTCTAGAAAAAATTCTTTATATTTAAAATAGTTGGGAACCAACTTTATGGTTGCATTATATACTATTATTTTATATTTATTAGCAAACTTAGTTCCTCACTGAGTATCCTTAATATATGATATGAGTTCACTTGTTATTTTTTTTTTTTGATGAGTGTTTAAAAGTTACCACAATCTTGAGGAGTACCATACCTACTATTTCGTAATGCTATTTGTAATACTGTGAATTCATTTTAAAGATGAGGCTAATGTACATGCTGTAACTCAATAATTCTTTTTAAACAATATGTGTGTGTGTGTGTATATATATATATATATATATATATATATATATATATGAACGTTTATTTTGTCCTTTACCTACAGAAAACTGAACTGAAAGGAGTAAGGAAAGTGATTTATAAAAGAAAAAGTAGTGTTTGTATTAACTTTTCAAAAAATGTGATCCCTTGCTAGATTCTTCAGATTTATATTGTTTGTATGTTATTGTATGAATGAAAGGAAAGACTGACGGAGGAAATGAAATTATTTTATATTAAAATTGAAGCCAAATGCTTTGTGTATCTGACTCTGTTCCAAGTAACTGCAGTGTCAGAGAAGAGAACCAGTGTGGCTTTTTGAGAAATGCAAACTTCAGGAGAATGTAGTAGAACTCAAAAACTTGTACTTAACATTTTTGTATCTAAAATAATGCAGAAATATATAGCTTGTCTGGTATTAATTTCTATTAAGAGACATGGTTAAGTAAAAATAATATTATGAAGTTATGTAGCAGTAAACAAAGATGAAATCCCATAAAGAACTTTTAGTAGTTTGTTAGTTTGTTTGAGATAGCTCTTTTGAACAATTATTACTATTACTGATAATAATAGGCAGGAATTATGCCATGTGTCTTTTATGTGTTATTTCATTTAGTCATTGGAACATCCCTGTACATGGCTATTCTTTATTCTACATAAGAATAAACAGCTATTCAAAGTTATGTATATAATTTATAAAAATTACTTCTTGTTTTATTAGGTTTCTTGGATATCATTTATCAAAATTCCTTAAACTTTGCACAAGAGATCACAGAAGCTTTTGCAAACCTGAAAAAATCTTATGGTCCATTTCCCCTAGAAAAATGTATGTGTGGATTCATATAATATGTTATTATTTTAGTATGCCATTTTGCACAATTCCCTAAATCCCAGATGTGGACCCTAGATTGGGAGTCCCTGGTCTCTGTGTCTTTTTAATGAAGAGGCTGAAAACTCTGTACTTCTTTCTTCCTCTAACACCTTTTGTCACTTAAAGGAAATAATATATATTTAAACATGCGTTACTCTAGAAGAATTTAAGAAAGCTGAAAGGAAATCGTTGGCTATCTCTAATTCCATTGAGTATATGCCAAAGTAAATAAATACTGCTATTTATTTATCAAGTGAGATTCAAAAAAGTTTGACATATGAAACACTTTTTAATGGTCAGGTTTGTTGGGCTTTGTCACAGAGCACCCTCAGTCTGTTTTAGAAAGAAAACTAAATGTGAATAATTTGAAATAATGTGAACAGTTCCCTCTTCAGAGTAATATAAACATAGTAACTATGCCTAGAGATAGGAGATTAGAAAGATAGTACCTTCCAGCCTATTGATTAAATGATATTTATTGGAGAATAATTTTTGAATTTGATCTTCTGATTCCATCAAAGATAAATCATGTAGAAAGGCTATTGTGGTAAAAGTAAAATGTGGTAATAATTTTCTGTATTCATGAAATCAAATTATCTTAAACTTGGTTTATGCATTGTTTGTATTGGCTAAGGGTGAAGACTATATTTAGATTCCAACTCAGTTTTGCTTCAGAGAAGGAAAGTTGTCCTTTTATAAACCATTACTAGTTGCTGAGGACTAGTTATTTCACAATTATTTTATTATAAAATAATTCTGAATTTCAGAATGTTACTTCTTATATTTCTTTTTACGTATTTTCATGCTGCTTATGCTTAAATTTTGATATCTCACCTATTTTTTTTCCCCTTGAATTGTTACCTGAAAAAAAAAACATTAAACTAGCAGAACAGAGTAAAGAATCTTACTGTATGTTTTCCTGGTTTTAGGTAAAATACTATAGGAATAATGTTATAAATCACTATCAAATGTTTAAGTTTTATTTTTTAAAATATATGTTTTAAGATTTGGTTCATAGTTATGTTGTGAACTGAACAACTGTATTTCTACCTTTCCTGCAATCATTCTTAACATTCAATTTTTAAATGAATGATAGCCCATCTATCTAGGCCTCTTGTGACTGAATGATGTATTCTCTCGTGCTATCGCACAGTTCTCAGACAGCCACTTTTGTTCTTATATATTTTCATTTTCTATACTACTTTTCATCCCTGTATATATGTACAGGAGTCACTTCACCCACCACCGAATTGCAGCCACTTCTGAGGTGGAACGCAGCAACTGTTTAACAGCGCGCTTTCCCCTAGGTGCTGACAGCTGCAGAAGAAATTGTACATGGTCCTGTACAGAAGGTATTTCTCCACTGTGCCATCTGCAGAGTGAAACTGACTAGGAGTACTACATAGACTGTAAGTTTCTTGTGTACCTGCCCTAGACTGGAAAACCCAATAAGAGAGAATATAACAAATAACTGCGAAGCATCATTTAAAAATGTATTGTGGTCAAGCTTAGTGCTGTTCTCTTTGGCTCTAAATTTTATTTGAAAGTCATCTAATTTGTGATTGGTACCAAATTAAATAACAGATGGATATACTCCTTGGAAATCAATTTATACTAAAAGCAAATGAAACTAAAATGCTTTTATAAATTTTTCACTTTTAATGAAATTTAAAAGAATCAAATTGTTTTAAAATATTTTTAGATAACCAAACCAATATTATAAGATTTCAGAGCCATGTTCTCAAAATAGCAAATCAATTTGTAATTCAACAGGAACGTCTTAATTAGCTTTGCTTGCAGTATTTTATGTCTTGGTTTTAATACTTTCTTTTGGTGAAAGTTTGGCAGGAAAGGCAGTTTATGATGAACCTCATTTTGATTTTTTGGTTTAGAAATGTTGAGTTTGATTATTTTTTTAACATTTGAAAACAAAACATGGGAGAGAAGAAACAGTAAATATTTGAACTTCCACTTTATGTATTTTAGTCCTTCTCACCCATTTACTTAATAAGGTTTTCTTTTGTAAAAGCAGTTTTACAAGAATGCTATCTTTAGCACTGGTTTGGCATGTTTATGCCCTATAAAATAGAAAAATAACATTAGAAACAGCTGTGTATATTGTTACGCAATATGATGTGGATTGTTATATTTTATTATTTTAATTTTCTTTTTTAGTCAATAGTAAAATATACTGTTTATCCTTTTGGCAGGGGTGCATCTATAGACAATTCTATGTAAAGAAATTAGGGTTTCTGGGTCTTCACAGAGTCTCAGTTATATGAAATGCAGTGTCATTTGGTCTAGGTAACTTTAAATTATGTGTCATAACTTAAATGATATTTGTGCACATATCTATGTATATGGATTGTCAGTGAAAGGAGGTAAAAGTTAAATTCTGGCTGCAATTTGTTTACTTGTGAAATTAAGTGGGCGGAAGAAGACTCTTTAAGTGTTTTCTGTTTAACTTAGGGGTAGAATTCTATATATTTAGAATTATTCCTTACATTATGTAACTAAGATATTTTGGTACCAGTGACTTTGTTCTAGTTAGAATGTTATTTGTGTTACTTAAATTCTGAGTGATGATGTTTTAGAGTTAAGAGGGGATTGGATTTCCTACAAAGGTTTTCAATTATCTCTAATTTTTCAGTGGAGATACCTCTACTATTTTGAAATATAATTTTTTGAGAATAAATGTAGTACAATACTTAATATCTTATTCATCATGGAAGTATGGAGTAAAGAATAAATTAGGCTTTATTTATGTTTAGAGTGGAAATTTACTTAAATATTACTAAAAAACCTCATATTTTTAATGAGGTTTTTTCCTCTTTACTGGCATAGATTTAATACTTCATTTAATAGTCAAAATATTAAAGAAGTAAATATCAGTATTTTAAAATATGGTTTATGCATAATATAATGTACTTATGTATCTCTAGCCAAGAGGGTAATTTTATCAACATATGAAATATTTGAATTGCTGTAATTGGTTCTTTTGCATTTTCTACAGTGTAATTGTAAGTATTACTTAATCCCATTCATTTTATTGACTGAAGTAATCGTGATTTGACAGAATAGATTATATGTTTTATATATTATTTTAAGTTTTGGTGAAAAGGCACAAACTATACCCATTGTGTATGTCTGAGTATATATTTTTAAATTATACACATTATTTAATTGTTATATTTTAGACCTTCTATGGATAATGTAAGTTTGATAACTTATTAGACTCAATTTTTAACCATATGAATCTTATACCCCTAGTGTATGGGATTTGGAACAGGAAATTAAATGGAAAAATTTTATTGAATATACTTTTGTATTATTTGAATTTAATGAAAATGTACCACTTGTATAATCAAAAATAAACTGCGTTTCAGTTAAATTATATATTTGGAACATTTGTTTATTTAGAGATTATTTCCATTTCTTAAATTATCTCTAGTTGGTTGTTTTCCAAGGGCTTCCCTCTTATTCTGAAGGGCCAGAAATGTAAGGATTATTATTTAATTAGTATTCACTTAAAATTTTTGGAATTCAGAAATAAATAATACATTAAGAGTAATTAAACCTTGATGAAACCTATATTTTTTTAATCCTCCTCCATTATAATTTTCTATTTGATATAGGAAAAGGAAGCAAATGCAAAATAATATGAATTTTTATACTTAATTATATGTACTTAGACCTCTATCAATAATGTTCTGGCAATGTCTAGCTTTCAATTAGAGGCTTTAAAAAGAGTTATTAGGACCAGCTGAAGAAATGGTGAAATTGGTGAGAAGATAAGATGGTGTAAAACAGTATATTTTTGAGTATAGATTTTTATTTAATTTAAGCTAATTTCAAAGACCATCCATTTTTTTTTTTTTTTTTTTTTTTGAGACAAAGTGTCACTGTGTTGCCCAGGCTAGAGTGAGTGCCGTGACGTCAGCCTAGCTCACAGCAACCTCAAACTCCTGGGCTCAAGCGATCCTCCTGCCTCAGCCTCTCAAGTAGCTGGGACTACCAGCATGCGCCACCATGCCCGGCTAATTTTTTGTATATATTTTTAGTTGTCCAATTAATTTCTTTCTATTTTTAGTAGAGACGGGATCTCGCTCTTGCTCAGGCTGGTTTCGAACTCCTGAACAATCCGCCTGCCTTGGCCTCCCGGAGTGCTAGGATTACAGGTGTGAGCCACCGCGCCTGGCCGGAACATCCATTTTTAAATGGAGTTTCAAAGCCATAATTTAAAATTCTCAGATATTCTCGGTTTAACAAAATACTCTTTTAAATTACAGACATATTTTTATATCCATCCCAAACAAACTTTTTAAAATTATTTTGCTTATAAGATTCATCTCAACAAAATCTTTTATTGTACTAGAGAAACACCTTCAAATGTTTTACTGGGAATAACAGGAAGATGATTTTCCTGTGTAAGATTAGGTGGATGATTCTTTTTATCTAAAATGGTTGATATTTGAGTTACTTCATTTGATAAAGCTTAGTATTTGATACATCATTTTTATCATCTAAAATTTAATTTATATTCATAGACTAATATATGCAATTTAAATTTAAATATTTTAGAATTAAATGTGAGAAGTGTTTTTCCCCTTAGTCTCAGGCAGATCAATGGAGATAAAATATGCATATTTGCTATTTCAGTATTTGCTATTCTTATTTTATATATTAAATATATCAAATAATTTCTACTTATTTTTATGATTTCTACAGTTATTTTTCCATATAAATTGAATTAGTTGAAAATTTTAAATGTATAAGTTTGCCTAAATAACTATTGATGCCGCAAACCTTATCTTTAATACTAAATTAACAAGCCTTTATTACTTTAAAAACTTTCTTTGACTCTGAAATTTCTATATGTCTTGTGGGTAAATGTGTGTGTGTATATATATGTGTATATTGTCTTTCTAATATATTTTCTGAAGTGTAGTCTGGAAAGCTGAGTGCCACTTTGTAGCTATTTGATCAAGTGTAAATTGCTTAACAACTTTAAGGTTGTTTTTTAATCTGTTAACTGGAAATCATTTCACCTACCTCACAGGGTTGTTGTGAGGGGAAAAAACAATAAAGTAAATGTGAAAGAGTGCTTATATAGTAGATGTGCCATATATGGAATATGAGTGTTACCAAACCTTCAGTGGCTCCCATTGTCCTCGGGATAAAATCCAAATTCCCTATGATGGTGTGTGATTTGGCTCCTCCTTTGCCTCCTCATTTCTTTTCTTGTAAACTGCATGAATTGATTTATTGATACTGAAGTCGTTGTGGTTCCCAGAATATATCATGCTTTCTTTGGGCTTTTGTCTGACTACAACATTTTTTGAACCACTCACATTCCCCTTTATCCCTAGGCCACTGTCCTCTCTATAACCCAGTGTCATCCCTCAAGGCTCACTTTATATTACTCCTTTGCTAAGGTGTCTCCTTTCACTTCGTCTTCCTTTATATATATTGTCAAATGATCCTTCTATATGATCCTGGAGGCTGTGCTTATTCCTCTTCTTGTAATGTAACTGCCTTTGTATTTGACTGTTTCCTCTACTAGATGTAAACTCATAGAGGGTAGAGTCTGTCTTAACATTTTTCCCCCAGTACTTAGCAGAATTTCAATAACTCAGGAAATGAGTGAATACTTTATAAATAGATGTAAGTTACCCCTAAACAAATTGACAACATATATAATTATATGATTCTTACTCCTTTGAAAAAGCAACTTTGATTATTCTATGTTTGTAAAATAGATTTCAGGCCCCACAATAATCATCAAAATTATGGCCATATAATTGGTTTACTTTGCCCACCATTTCTCATTATAATGGGTTTATTAAAAGAGATGGATTCAATCAGGGTGCAAGTAGAAAGTTATTTTATTATTTTTTGTCATTGTATGCGCTGTTCCATTATGAATATTACTTTTTCCTACACCTTGATAATGCTGTTCAAGTGTTTTTATCCCTTCTCTGTTCTTCCTCTTGCTCTTCTACTTGCTCTTGTTCTTCTCAATCTTCTCTCTTTTTCTTTGTTTCTCTTTCATTCCTTTCCTCACTCTCTGGCATTTTAAAATATATTTAGTTTTCAGGTAATAAAAAACAGTCTAATTAAAATTCCAAACTCTAACCCAATGTAAATTTTTTTCTCTGTATCAACCTTGCTCAAAGCATGTTTAAAAACCTAATTGGGGAATGGATTAGGATGGCCAACTAGTAGGCTTTTTCATTAATTTTTTTTTAACTTTATTTTTTTCATCCTTCTCAACTCTGCTACTTCTGGTTCTTCCAAAGTTGGGATTAGGGTAGGGAAGAATTAATTTTTAATAAAGGTATGTTGGAAATCTAAATGGATTTTCCCTTTCTTTTCTGGGCTCATCAAAGACTCTCAGTATTTGGAGATAATCCAGCTGTAATACCTGGATGTGTGGGTGGTACTTTGGTTTTGACTACCCTTCTTAGTCTTTGACTTTCTTGACTGCCTCCAGCATCTTTCTTCTGGAGTTATCTTATTCCTTTTATGGTCCTTTATGTAAGTTTCTTTAAAAATGGTTCAGTGCTAGTTCCTTTCCCTGGGATCCTTATGTGTCTCATGGGAAAATATATTTCTTTGCTCCACCAAACTATGGAAGTTGCTGGCAATTTCTAAGGTAATAGCCCAGACTGATGACATCTTGCCCTCTTGCCTTTAGATTTTTTTTTAGGCCTAAGTCCAGGTCTGTTCTTAATTAGGTATCAGTGCTGTATTCTAGTGTATAGGCTAAACTCGAGTGAATCACTCTTCCTCAGGCAATCTATAAGCTCCCTTCTCCCCATATATGCTTATGTGTTTGATGTGAATGGTGGACTAAAGACTGCCTGAAGAGTTTTTGGCTTTGATCTTTCCAAGCATTGTGTAAATATGTCAACCTCACTTCTAATACTTGGAACCTATTGTTCTTATCTTTGGGTTTTTAGCTGAAACCGAGACAACAGGAAAATTCTTATTTTAATATCCTATGACACCACCATTCTTCCTCATTTAGGCTATAATGAGCAGCTTGTTTTTCCATGAATGTCCATCCATTTCTATAATTCCATGCTTTGTTTTATGTTACTCTGTCATTTTGAAATGTCTTTTCTACCTTTTCCTTCTGTGGAATCCTGCGCAGTGTCAATGCTCAAATTAGGTAAAGTCTTCATTGGTCTTGTCAGAATAAATATTTCTCTCTATACTGTGTTCTCATTAACACTTGGAAGTGTTATTACATTACCTGTAGATCAGTCTGCCTCTCTGACCATATTGTAAACATTTTTGAGATAGCTACTGATTTACTTATCGATGAATCTCTTATTGCTTAATCCTTATTATGTATGCAGTACATTATTTGATGAATTAATGAATCTCTTCTGAACACTGAGATTGAAATTCATAAAATTCTTGTTGAGTTATTAATACTTATGATCTTATTATTTATTTCTTTCTTCCAAAAAATATTTGAGGGTATAAGAATTAGTTTTTAAGCCTGTGATTATTATTATTTTTTTTAACTCAATGATATTCATACCTTCTGAGGCAAGTTTAAGTTTTAATTTTGTTTTGGGCTCAATTGATTTTCTCCCATTTTTCTTTGCATTTCTTTTTTTAAAATTTTTTAAAACTTCAGTTGATGGAGTTAACTATGATAAATAAGGATAACCAGGTATTCCAAGCAGCTTCAAGTAGCAAGTATAAATAAATAAATAAATAAATAAATAAATAAATAAATAAAATTAAAGGTCACATGTTTTCCATTATAAGTTTTTCTTTTTAAAATTATTTTAAGGTTTTAGATTGTATCACTCAATATGGTCAGAAATGGTAAAGAGGGAAGCTATTGGTCATAAAGAGGGTTGGTTATGAAAGAATAGTATTCCTGTAATGGAAAATTAAATTGTAGTTATATTTGTTGGAAATAAAGTGCTGATTCAATCAGACTTTATTCCATTTTTGTTTTGAGTGATTATTATAAATAAGTTGCTACAATTTGGAATGCAGCACCGGATTTCTGCCATTCCTCAATAGGATAATTTAGTATACTCTTTATTACTGAAATTTACATAAAAGTAAGATTTTTTAATACATATGATCATGGAAATATATTCAAATTAGACAACCAAGAAATCAAATGGCATTTTAAGTAGGGATAATTGAAAAATTTCTGCTATGTTTAAAACTTTTTTTTTTTTCTGGAAAGTTCCAAATGAGTACAGATAGTATACTAAGAAGGTAAGAAAGAAAAATATGTCTTTAAATCACATTCTTAAAGTTTGAAAGACTATAAATCAATTTACAAAAAATTGCCCAATGATCTTTTTTGTTCCTTATTTCCATATTGTTGGAAATATAAAGTTTTTG
Organism: Avahi laniger; assembly: GCA_963575035.1. Classification (NCBI taxonomy): domain Eukaryota; kingdom Metazoa; phylum Chordata; class Mammalia; order Primates; family Indriidae; genus Avahi; species Avahi laniger. Next base: position 48,679 of record CAUYSK010041320.1, on the reverse strand, counting down.
AAACATATATTTTACATTATTTACCAACTCTCACTAATATGACTGGTGATATTTTAAAATTTAATTTTGATAATTTTATCTATTAACACTTACTGGCTTAGGAATCTTGGCGAATGGACATTTTGACCTTTATATTAGGTGAAATGGTAAGTGTGGCAGATCTCAGGATCAACTGAATAAGATACCAGAAATTATAGTATATATGATTACTTGTGTGCAGTCATATTTTTTATACGCATAAACTTTTGTATTAATGTTTTCATAAGGAGAAACAAATTATAGAATATGGCCTAATGATTCTCAGTTTTAGGTATCAAAAAACGCTTTATTCTTGAGATTATGCCCCACCCCAACCACTACAATAATTCAAACATTCTGTTTGCTTTAAAAAATTAGTAAAATCAGTTATTTTCATATTTTCCACTTAGTTTAAGGTGAATATTGCTTTAGGATGGAAGTTTGAGATGAAGAAGAACAAAATTCTGTTTTTCTAAGTTTTTGCGATTGTACTTGGGAAATTAAAATGCAGTAGAGTTTTTGGGGTGTGTTTAGATATGTATCAAATATCAAATAGGAAAAGTAATGCTTAGAAATACAATTTTTAAAAATATACCACCTGAAATGTATTTTTAATAGATATTTGTTAATTTCTTTCAAGTAGCTCATTCTGTTTTTGAATTGTGATGCTGCATATAGGATCTTAGTTTAGAAACCCTCTTCTAGTGGGTCAAATAAAATGATAAAAATTAAATCAGTAATGAACTCTAAAATTCTTCAAATACCTGGTTCTTTATATTATACTTATTCCTAGATAGCGTTCCCATACAAAATACCTTACTCATGTCACACGAAAAAATACAAATAATAAGGAATTGGCCATCAATTGATATTTCTTTTTTGTGTTTCTCTCTGAAACTCTAACTCTACATTTTTTTCACTGTAACTGCAAGGTATGACAGATTCAGCACGTCTGAAACTAAACCAAAATCACTATTTGCCCAATCTCATTTCGCCTCTCAGCCCATTGTTGCTAATGGCTTCACCATGTACTTCGTGACCCGTGGTGAAAATTAAATGACTCATTTCTTTCCTTTGACTTAAATATCATCCTATTTATTTCTGGACCCTAATATTTTGCCTTTAAGATTTGTCACTTTATTCTGTCTCCATTGATAAAACTCTGATTCATTACCTTAAGTGATAAATTCTTAAAATTAGATTTGTGTATTAGTTTCATCTTTCTGTTACATTGTATTTTCCTTGAGGGTAGAAACCAACCACATGTTATTCACCTTTGTGCTTTCCATGGATGATACCCTCATAAATCATTTTTAAGTTCACTCAACGAATTGTGAAGTAGTTGATTTCTGGTATTTAAGTCTTAAAACTATTGAATGGATTGCTGAATGTCACATCAGTGTCATAATTTAAAATTAATCACATTATTACAACTTGACGATACTCTTATTAGTGTTAACACCATCAAGAAAGTACCTTAAATGAATTCTCAGTACTACTCTATTAAGAACACTTGGCTTGGTACATTTGAAAACAAATTTTACCAAAAATCTGCTTGTACTTGCTAGTTTGTAGGCTTTTGCTACAACTTAGAAACTGAGTTCAATTCTTTTTCTCTTTATTTTCTCTCTCTCTTTTTTTTTTTTTTTTCAATGAGAGATAGAGTCTTACTCTATTTTCCAGGCTAGAGTACAGTGGTGTCATCATAGTTCACTGAAACCTCAAACTCCTGGGCTCAAGCGCTCCTTCTGCCTCAGCCTCCCAAGTAGCTGGGACTATGGGCATGTGCCACCACACCTGGCTAATATTTATATGTTCCCATTTTTAAAATACGGTTACATGCCATTTTGAGAAAATAATTTTGGCAGAAGGCATCTAATTAGTTAAGTCTCCTTTTTTTTAATATGTATTAGTCACTTTCTAGTTTAAAAGTGACTAAAATACTCATTAAAGTACGGATGGGAGACAAACTTTTTTTGAGATGTTACAAAAGACTTAAACCCAGTTACCAGTCCTATTGTGGATCTGATTTATCCCAGTGAGAGGATACGATGGCCTCCTAAGGAGACTAATTCTGCTGCCCACAACTTCAGTACTTCCTGTGCAAGAACTTTGTATATAGCGTATTTTTCCCCTTTGCCTCTTCTTATATATTCTTTGAAGGTAATCACTGGTTTCTGAAAATTTTCACTATGGAGGTTCTATCATTCAGATCAGATTGAATGTGAATATTTGCTTATGCTTGCTATTAATGTGTTTAGTAAAATTACTTGAATGAATGTTAGTGTTATATAGAATAAGATAACATTTTAAATATATTCTCTTAAAATATTCTTTTCAGTCTATAATTTTGAATGTTTTAATTAACTTAATCCTATTTTCTTCCTGTTCCGCTCTTCTTTCTTTCTTTTAGTAGGTGTGTGTTTATAGCTTTACCTATATCTGCCTATTATCTGTCTATAAACACACATATATATATACATAAGAGCTCCTAATTTTATAAATTCACTTTTTATATTCTAATGTTTCAATTATTTCTTTGGAAAATATAATTTTCAAATCAGTTTAATTTTATTTTTGCATAAAAATAAAATCTGAAGCCTGTTTATATTTTATTACTTATTTTTCAGATTTGTCTATTTATATTAATGTTAGTATATGTTATTTTCATATTATATGATATATGTTCACAGTTTGTGTGGCATTTAGTAAACTTAATTTAATTTACATTGTGGTGTTTGTATAATATTCTGTTATTCTTATCCATCATTCATTCATTCATTCACTGTTTATTTAGTAATACTGTGCGCCTGGCATTGTTCTGTGTGATGGAGATACAGAAACTCTCTACCCTCATGAAGCTTATATTTTTGTAAGGAAAAAGGGAGAAATAACATATAACACTAATAAATAGGTAATTTTAAATAGGCATAAATACTGTGTAAGAAATAAGGGCATGGTACAAAATGTGTTGGGGAGGGATACATTTTAGCTAGGATAGTAAGAGGGAAAATCTTCAAAGAAGGGACATTGGAGCTGAGCTCTAAAAGATTAGGAGGAAGAAACTCACATCCTATGTATCAGGAATAGTAAAGGTAAAGGTCCTTGGATTACAATGAGTTTGGCATACTCAAAGAACAGAAAGAAATGCTGTGTGGATTTACTATCCTTAGGGAGAGAGGATGTGGCAGGAGATGAGGCCTTTGAGATAAAACAGAGGCCAGAACATGTGGGCCATAGTAAGTAGTTAGAATTTTATTATAGTTACAATGTGAAGATGTTGGATGTTTTAATATTATGAACTGATTAGCACCGAGGAAGTCACTTTACCTGCTGTCTAGAAAATGAACATGGGAAAGAAATGAGGGACAAGAGAGGTAATTATTAGGGAGTTATTACAATAGTCTCAGTGAGAAATTATAGTATCTTAGTGTAGGTCTTCTAAAGTAGAAATGATGAGAGGTAGGATGTTTTGGAGGAGCGCTGTTAGAATTGGTCAATGGATTAGAAGTGGAGTAATCAACAGTATCAGACATAATTAAACATTAAATATTCTTAGAAATTATAATTTAATCAACATATACTATTCCATGGTAAAATGTACTATAATTTACCTCTGTTTTTGATTGTTTAGGTTTTTTTATTCATTTTTGCTAAAATAAATGACACTAATATTTTGTCATTTTCTCACCTCACTGCCATGGAATATAATAATGATATGTGATGGCTTGCCAATTTGAAAGATAGGGAATTATATCTTGCTATTTTATTTGACTTATCTTTGATTATTAGCTAGATTCAAATTTTAATGTGTTTATTGCCAATTATATTTTTTAAATTGTGGATCATTTCTGGTCTTGATTATTTTGGGATATTGATATTTGCCTTGTTGATTGAAAAGGCCATTTAATTTCCTAAAATGATCTAAAAGTTCTGACATGATTTGGCCTTGAGACTTCCTGATTCCATCTTCTGTCAGTCTCCCCTTTCCCTTTATGTTCTAGAAAATCTGGCTATTTCTCAAACAAGCAAACTTTGTCTTGCTTTATGGTCTTTGTGCTTGTTATTTTTATTCTCCATTTCTGGATCTCTCTTCCTCCAAATTTTCATTCACAACTGTAAGAGAAGTACCATTATTCACGCTCCAGCTCAAATGTCACCTTCTTAGAGAAATTATTCCCAAACTCCTAACATCCCTTCTCAGCCCTTTCACTTTCTATCATATTACTGTCTCTGTTTATTTTCTCTCTTCGCCCCTCACCCCCTGTTTTTTTTTCATAGTCTCACAGTATTTGTCACTGTCTGAAGTTATTTATTTCTTATTGCATGTCCCATCCAATGAGTCTGAAGGAACCATGAGGGTAGGTTCTAATCTGATTTGTTTACTGCTATATGATAGGGGCTAGAATATTGTAGTTGGACACATGGTAGGTAAATAATATGTATTGTGGACTGGATGATACAAGGATATTAATTATTTGCCTCTTATACTTGTGTTTTCCCCTTTTTGCCAATTGTCTTTCTTTGTTTTGGCATTTTTTATTTGTAGAATTTTACATTTTCATAGAGTCAAATCAATGAAGCTTTTTTTAATACGGATTTTTCGTTACTTTTAAAAGGAAAAAAATACTTTCCCTTTTGAGATCTTCCATTTACCAATACTCTATAAAGTGTTTCTGAATATAAAATTACCATTTATTTTCATGAATTAGGGAAAATATTTGGAGATAGAAATAGCTCTTGTAAATGTATTTTTATGTTTTTTTCTAGTCTTTTTACATATTTATTTATAAAATAGAGCATATGCTACAGAGAGAGCTTTTTATATTTTTTCACTTAATATTTTACCAAATGCATATTGAGATAATATATATTCTTTATTCTTCACAAGCATGATTTTTTAAATTTCTGCAGATTATTTCATCTTAGGCATTTGTTATATTTAGCAATCCCTTATTGTATACTTGTTTCATTCTTTTTGGTTAACATAAATAACACAGTGCATATTATTGTGTTTAAGTTATTGTGTTCATTATGATGTTCCATTATGATAAATTCCTAAATATAAAATCATGGATTTACTGAGTCATAGAAGTATTTACAGTATTTTAAGACATTTGAATATTCATTGCCAAATTATGTTTCAGAAAATTTAAATTGTTTTACACTCCTAATAGTAGTGTATGTGTGTGTTTATTTCTTATCAAATATTCCAATTCCTGATACCATGTGCTTTTAAAAACTTAGCCATTCCTCCCCATGTGTGCCCTCTCCCCTTAAAAATTTTATGATAAACTATTAGGGTGTTTTTCACATATAAAATTTAAAATTTTTTATATAGTAAAATATATTATCTTTTCCCTGTTTTTTCTCTTTATGTCTGTGCTTAAAATAACTGTCTCCTCATTCTGAGATTATGAATGTGGTCATTTAAGGTTTGATCTAAACTTTTATGTTGTATCTCTCTAATTTGTATAGAATTTAAGATTTGAGGGAGTAGAAGTTCTCACTTTATTTTTTCCAAATACTAATTCAGTTATGCCAGCCATAGCATTTTTGAGTAATCTCATGCTAAATTTTTTACTCTAAAGTTTTATGTATGCCAAGATTTTGCAGGGCAGGATTATTTATTCTGGTCTATTGTTGTATTAATCTTTATTTCACTTACTGTTACTTTGTAGTCTTTCTCCATTGTGAGGAATCTACTAGGGTTGAAATTCCCTGACTTTATTATTCTTTATTTTGAAAACTATTCTGGTATATTATTACATTTCTTTTTCCATATGAACTTAGAACCATTTTACTTCCTATTTTTCCTAAATAAACAATTTCTGTATTTGATTTTAGTGAAATTATATCAAAACTATTAACTGTACAAGATATCCTTGTAATGACCAGAATTTGATATGCTGTCATTAACATGAAAATTTGAATGAAAGAACCAGTATCAGGATCGCAGACATGTTAGAAACCAAATTATGTATTGTATAATGTTACAGACAATCTATCTAGTAGTTAGCCAGGAGAGAAGAAATAGACATTATAATAGAATTTCTGAACCATACAGCATGAAGATTGATCTAAAAAATCATATTTTATTTGATAATATTTTTTACTATGTCTTTATCTGAAAAGTGAAATAAAGAATTTTATAAGGTTTAGACATGATGTTTGAAATTTGTTTGAAGTAGTTTCTTAGCCAATGTGTGCCAGGCATCCATAAGGTATGGATGGGTGCCGAAATGAAATGACCTCAGTCCTCAATTGATATTAAAGTCTGTGAGACATGTCTTGTAAAGGTGATTTCAGAGCATCTTCCCATTAGCTTACATGCATCTGTAATATATTCCCATGCAACTACCACCACAGTCAAGCTATGGTATGTTTCCATTATACCAAAAAATTCGATTGTGTCCCTTGCCAGACCATCCTCTCCTTTCACTCTCGCTCCAACAGTAGTCCTTTCACCTCCTCCTGCCACAGGCAATCCCTGATCTTTTCTGTCACTTTGGATTTGATTTAACTTTTCTAGAGTTTCATTTAAATGGAAGCATACATTATGTAGCCTTGTGTTTAGTCTCTTTTGCTCTGCGTAATGTTCTTGAGATTCATCCCTGATTTTGCATGTGTAATTTATTCCTTTTTATTGTTGAGAAGTATTTATATAGTTCTTCATCCTTTCACCTATTAATGGACTTTTAAGTGGTTTTCAGTTTTTGACTGTGGGGAACAAAATTGCTATGAACATTTGAGTGTAAGTCTTTGTACAGAGTTATGCATTATTTCTCTTGGGTAAATACTTAGGAGTAGAAAATATTCAATTTTATGAAAAAGCACCAGACTGTTTAAGGGATTGTGCCATTTTACATCCCTACCACCAGTTCTTGAGCATTCCAGTTGGTCCACATCCTCATAACTACTGTACTTTGTGGTGTCAGTCTTTTCAAAATTTTAGCCATTGAAATTTGTGTGTAATTGAGTCTCATTGTGGTTTGAATTTTTATTTTCTTAATGAGTTTTCATGTACTTATAGACCATTGCTTTATTTTCTTTTGTCAACTATTTAATCTTTTGCCCATTTTTATTGGGTTGTTTGTTTTCTTATCAATTACAAGAGTCCTATGGATCTAATAAAAGGAGTTAATATTGTATATAGTGTAAAATCACATTTGATAAATAGGTATGTTTAGTTAAGAGATATCTGAAATTGTCTTCACCTGTTTGAAACACTCTGAATATAGAGGAAGGAGTAGACTGATTTTTTTGCTCCTCAATTTAAAGATAGATTTGGTTTATGTATGTAATACTTTTCTAGCTTCTATACTCATCTGACAGATGAAAAGATGCTTTGTAAAATAGTAAATTTCCTGTTAGTAGTAGGTTTAGGTAGAGATTGCTAACATTCTGTCTGGAATGAATTTATACATATTAATTCCTTGTCACAATACTTGTAAAATATAAAATATTCAGTAAATGTTAGTGTTGATTGTTATTATTGCTAATATTGTCATTATTATTGTAATTATTTAGGATTCTTGCCTTGGGGAAGTTTAGAAAGGATGATATTTAGATGAAATAGGTTTGGTTTCTGTTATTTATTTACTTACACATATTCGTCATACTTTTTATGTTGTTTTTTTTTTTTTTTTTTGCTGTCCCAACTCCATTTCCCAAATGTATAAGGAACTTAATCATTAATGGGTTCCAATAAATAAATACTAGGAAGCAATCTTTTAAAAATTCTTTTAGTCATCTATTTTACTTTCATGGGTAATTTATGAGTATTTTTTTTAATTTCAAAAACTGTAGTTATAGAAACAGTGAAAGTACCTTTTTACCTACTCCACCAGTCTTCCCCCAGAGATAATTATTACAGGTTTGATCTGTTTGCTTTCAAATAATTTTCTAAACATTTATACTGAGATATATATATACACGCATACACATACATATACACACATATACATATAAACACATGTTACACATTTGTAGGTATTTTTTTATGTAAGCCTAAATGAACATACTCTTCTTGCTTTTTTATCCTGACAGAATGTCTGATAAATCTTTCCGTGTTGATACCTTATTCATTCGTTTTTACCGTTGTATTTAATAGAATGAATATACCATAATTTATTTTTCAAGCATGCATCAAGCAGACAAGGGCAAGGCCAAGCCTGACTGACAGAATTGGCTGGTAAAGATAAAATGAGCCACTTTTAGATTCAGGCAGCTTATTATTTCACACAGCAAAAGGAAGACATGCTAAAGGTATCACATCTCCAGATCCTTGTCCCACACTCTTTATAAAAGGACAACATGATAACAAAAGAGGCTGGATGACTGCGGTATGAGTTATGGGATAACCCATTGCTAAGGAGGCAATTCTAGATTATAACTAAATGTTTTTATAACCTGCAGCTATACCCTGAGGGGTTGAAGGTTGGGCAGAGTCAGATAAGAAGCTGCATACCTCATTAGAGCCTGGGAGACTGTGAGAAACTGCCTCATGATAGTCTTCCATTCTCTCGTGGCGCAGAAGGATCACTGCGTTCTTCCAGGCAGCAGTTACAGCAATAGAGTATTCTGTATTTGTGTCCTTACTCTTACCAGTGAGTTGTACACCTTCAGAAGATTTCTTACTGTTCATGAAGGTCATTTTCTTTCAGATCCAAGAACTCCTTCTGGCATTTATTGTAGGACAGTTCTGGTGTTGATGAAATCCCTCAGCTTTTGTTTGTCTGAGAAAGTCTTTATTTCTCCTTCATGTTTGAAGGATATTTTTGGAGGATATAATATTCTAGGGTTAAGGGTTTTTTCCTTCATCACGTTGAATAAGTCATGCCACTCCCTACTGGCCTGCAAGGTTTCTACTGAAAAGTAGAAACCAGTATGCTGCCAGACATACTGGAGCTCTTTATATGTTATTTTTTTCTTTTTTCTTCCTTCTCTTAGGACTTTTTCTTTATCCATGACCTTTGGGAGCTTGATTATTATTAAGCCCCTAGTAGCCTTGTTTGGGTTAAATCTTCTTGGTGTTCTTTGACCTTCTTGGACCTGAATATTGATATTGTTCACTAGGTTTGGAAAGTTCTCTGTTATCATTTCTTTGAATAAACTTTCTACCCAATCTCTCTATCTCCTCTTTAAGGCCAATAACTCTTAGATTTGCTCTTTTGAGGCTATTTGCTAAATCTTGCGAGCATGCTTCATTCTTATTTATTCTTTTTCTTTTCTCTCTTCTGACTGTGTATTTTCAAATTTCTGTCTTCAAACTCAGTGATTCTCTCTTCTGCTTGGTCAATTCTGCTGTCGGGAGACTCTGGTGCATTTCTCAGTTTGTCAATTGAATTCTTAAGCTCTAGAATTTCTGTTTGATTTTTTTTTATTGCTATTTCAGTCTCTTTGTTAAATTTCTCTGATAGGCTTTTGAATTCCTTCTCTATGTTATCTTGAAGTTCATTGAGCTTCTTCAAGACAGGTATTTCTAATTCTTTGTCTGAAAGATCACCTATCTCCATCATTCTGGGATTGGTCACTGGTACCTTATTTAGTTTGTTTGGTGAGGTCATGTCCTCCTGGATGTTCTTGATCCTTGTGGATGTTCGTTGATGTCTGGGCATCGAAGAGTTAGATATTTATTTTAACCTTTACAGTCTGGGATTGTTTGAACTCGTCCTTCTTGAGAAAGCTTTCCAGATACCCAAGTGGAATTAACTGTTGTGGTCTAAGTCTCTGGTCACTGTAGTTGTATCAGCATTGGGGATGCCCCAAACCCAGTAATGTTGTGACTCTTCCAGACTCCTGGTGGTACCATGTTGGTGAGCTTGGATAAAATACAAAAAAATTCCCTGTATTACCAGGCAAAGTTTCTCACTCTATTCCCTCACTCTCTGTTCTGGGCTGCTGGAGTTGGGGGAGGAATGAGGTGGGTACTCCCTTGTGACTACCAGTGCCAGGTCATATCTGAAGCCAGCCCAGTCTCATCCAAAGCCAGTTATGACTGTTGCCTGGCTACCTCTGATGTTTCTTCAAAGCTCAAAGGCTCTTTAGTCAGCAAGTGGTGACTCCTGCCAGTGCTGGGTCCTTGCCTGCAAGGCAGCTTCTTTCTGGCTCAGGGTCCAGAAATTCCAGCCAGGAACTAAGATCTGGACTCAGGAGTCTGCATGGCACTTTATTTTACTGTGTCTGAGCTGGTACCCAAATTGCAAAACAAAGTCCTCTGAGCTCTTCCCTTTCCTTTCCTCAAGTAGAAGAAGACTTCCCCTGAACTGCTCTGCCTGTAGTTGGAGGAGTGGTGACATGGGCACTAGCTTGGCTGCAGCTGCTGATGTGTCACTGGGTCACATGTACCCCAAATCCACTAGCTCTAACAGACAGCACAGCCACAGGAATTGCCCAAGGACTGCAGCCTTTGTAGCCTGACTGCTCTACAAATTTAGTCCAGGCTGCTCTTTTCCTGCCAGTGGTGCAGCTAGTGGGAAATAGGGCTTTGGGGCAGAGGATTTCCCTCTGGCTCGATTGGTCAAAATGCTCCCTCTGTGGGCACTGGCAGAATTCTGCCCTCTGCTGTGTTCTTCTGTGCCAAGGCAGCCCTGAGTTTTAGTGCAAACCCCACAATCACTTCATTCTCCCTCCTCAGGGCGCACGGATTCTCTCTCCACCCAGCACACTGGTGCTGGGGAATGGGGGAAGGGTGGTGTAGACACTGCAAGACTATCTTTTCTGCACTTTTCAGCACCTCTTTGCTTGATATAATGTTAAAACCAGGTAGTGTGATCACTCAGCTGATTTTTGGTTCTTCTGAAGGTACTTGCTTACATCGATAGTTGTTGAATTAGGTGTTCCTGTGGAGGGACTATTGCTGGAGGTTTCTGTTCAGCCATCATGCTCTGCCCAAGATGCAAATTAGGTGCATTTAAAGCCATTGCCTGTGTGGCCTATAAGTATACTTTGCCAGGGCACTGTGACAGAGCCATTCCCCTGCAGCTCCAACGCCCTACCTTTCATCTATCCAGCTAACAGTTCTCAAGAGCACATATAACAACTTCATCAGATACTGCATTTAATTGTACTCAAAGGGACAGAGAGGAAATGTGCCTGCTAGTAAAGTATCAAGTACACTTGTTGAGTAGACCTTAGCCAGGCTCCTCATCCAGAGCCAAGACACTTATGTTATTAATCTACGTGCAGCAAGAGGTATCGACAGTGACACATGCCTCACTTCAACTGGCCAGTGGGAAGTCCAGAGCTTCCTGGACTTTTCATCACCACTTGGGCTAGCAAGTTTAGAATAATCAGCTTTAATCTGTGAAATATACACAGAAGAGTTTCTCTTCCCTTAAGTAGCAGAGGGAGACCACAGGATACCAACAATAATAGGATTAGGATAAAGGGAATCATACCAGGTCTGGAAAGTTAATCTTGTTCTGTGAAAGTGGTAGTCTGGGTTATATTGACTGTTTTAGTAAGAGTTGAGAGATGAATATTTCCTTTCCCTACCTCTGGTGCGTTGATGTCAAAAATGTTCTATTTTCCACAGCCAGGGTGGTGGTTGTCCTTCCACAGCCATGTGAATCAGTCCCTAAAGCAATCATTTCACCCTTTTTCTAATCCTCTCTCTGTCTTTTCCACACCATGTGATCTGGACTTGTGGCTCACATGTGACTCAGCAGTTTCTTCCTTACATACATTTTACCATCTTAGAACATCTTTTGCTCCTTGATGTGTAGACCAAATCAGAAATACCTCAGGAACTGTGACCTCATATTCATAATCATTATGATCATTATCTATTACTACCCAAATCCTATCAAGCATCACAGGACAGCAAAAGAATCAACAAGTTAAAAGTTTCTGCCTCCATCCCCCAGTTCTTTATTACTGGAAAATTCCAGTAGCCTGATTTTCCAGGATAGGTATATAAGGAAGTGGTGTAAGAAAGATTACTTATGTGCTTTGGATCTTTTATAGCAAGTCTGGGCCTTCTTCCTCCCTCCCAAACCTCATAATTAAGCATTCTGTATAGATGGGAGGTACCCTTTTGGGGAATTGCCACATTTAGAACCCAGACTGCCTTTATTAAGTGTGTGTTCCACTGGGAGCAAAGCCTCAACTCTCTAGTACCTTTTTCAGTTTCTCCTTTGGGAGTACATTCCATCTTTTATTGGGACCTCTGGACTGAAGATGGTAGGAGACATAAAGGTCTAGTGAATGCTCAAGTATCTGCCCACTGCTGAGTAGTTTTGCTATAAAGGTGGCACTGTTGTGCTATTGGGTGTATTTGGGGAATCTGCATATGTAAAATAGTCTATCTAGGTGTCCTCGAATATTATGGCCTGCCTCTACTGTGTGGATGGAAATGGCAATAGACAACTCATGAAGGTGTCCAGTGCTGTCAGTGCCTAGTGGGCATTGTAAGTCCTTAAGAGGTCACGTATAGTCTACTTGACTGGACTAAACAGGTCTGGTACCCCTGGCCACAATGCCTCAGGGTTCCCTTTGCTACTTGACTGTGTAGTTGGCAGTCAAGGGCACATCCTTAACCTTCATGTGCTGGAGAATCAGTAAGCTTTGTTTTTTGCTTTGGCCCTATCCTGCATTGGAGATAGGTTATCATGTCCTGTGCAATAATATATCCAAGTGACTGTGGTCCTTACCTAAGCAGTGTGGGTGATCAGCTTGTTGATTCTATTTATGTTCATCCTCAAAGGGTATAGTGTCATGGGCATACAAATGAGTCATCAACAGAAAGTGTGAATCTTCTACAATCTGCAGCCATAATGTTCATCTCCATGAAAACTGGAACTGGGTCATCTAATTGTCTCCACTACCAGGCCTTAGACCATGTGGCCAGCCCACTGACTCTCATAGCTTTGAAGTCATGGCTTCACCCAATAAACAGTTCCCTTTTCCATACTTAGTTTTAAACAGCTGCTTTGGCCCAGTGTACCCCATTAGACCTTAACTTAGGTAATTCTTCTGTGAGCTAGACTCAGACATTCTCAGAAACTCCAGAGTACTGAAGCTCCCAAGACATACAAGTTCTGATAAAAACTCTGCATCTGGTGTAGCCCTGTTTGGGGGGGCGGGAGGGTTTTCACGTAGCTGATATGTCTCCGATTTTCTGTAATAACACAAAAATCTCTGGTTTCTATGCATTTTCCAGAACACATTGCCTTAAAAGGAGATTGGACCATAAATTATTTTAGGTCACCTAAGGTGGTAGGTATTGTTGAAAAATATTGCTTTTAGTTTTTATACCCTTGATTCTAAATTCAAGGCAAAACTTAAACATGTAATTTGGTATCCAGTATTAGTGTGAGTTTCAAATACAATATAGCTAATTACAAAGGAATCTAACAGTAACCCCTCTCTCTGATTTATGTGCTAATAAAGTGAGTAAATAAATATATGTTCATATTTTCTAATATTTAAATTAACAAATTTGAGTGCTAAAATTATTTTTCATTTCTTTAAGCATTTTGTAAATAGTGCTAGAGCTTTTAAGTAAATGAAAGTACATTTAGTCTACTTTTATAGTTTCTCTCAGTTTAAAAAAAAATATGCCAAGGAGCTTTTTATTCTTTAAAAAGAAATGGAGTGTTTATGCAGGTTTCCAAGCAACATCAGCTTTGAAATTGTAAGAATGACTGAATACTCAGGAAAGCAACTGATCCAAATTTGTTGTACTTTTGGAATTTAGTAATTGATGAAAAACAGAACCATGTTAGTCATTAATAAACCCCAACCACTTTAGAGAATTAAAAAATATATTCTCATATTTAACATTTCTCAGATTTGTTATATTTACTTAACATATTTTGGTTCATTTCCTCAGTTAATGTTGCCAGAAGACTTTATTTAATCTCTCATTTTTTAGCATATTGAGAGAATTTCTTTTGAGTACATAATAAATTATCTAAAAAGCAGTTCTTTAAAATTAAACTTTTATGTAAAAAACAAACAATAGCAAAATAAAGTAATAATTACATAATATTTTAAATATATACTGTAAATTAAAACTACCAGATAGAAAGAATTTTGTCTTATAATTTAAAGCTCTTTAATAACACTTTAGATTTTAGACTCTCAAGTTAAAGAATGCGTATTATTGGCCATAATACTACCACATTTAAAATGATCCCTGAGTCTCTCAAGCCAAATAAATTTTTTCTTTGTGGGCTAGAGAGCAGAAAGAAGTGGAAACAAAAGTACTGGTGAAACAGTGTGGGAGACAGTTAAGAGATGAGAAAGCCAAATGGCTTGTAAAAGAAGCATATTATAATGAACTCTCAAGAGAGAGCTTTAGACCAGTTGACTATTGGGGGTTGCCTAGTATATGTTCATTCGGTAGTAAATATATGAAGTTTAGTAAAATGGCAACCCATGGAACTGTGTTTTGAAGAAGACAACCATGCGGACTTCTTATAAGTGGGAATGATACTATGTGGGTGAATATGATTTTTTTCTAATAAATTCACAAATAACTTTCACACATATAACCGTTACTTAAAGTGTGTCATAGTCATTTAGTAAGTATGGTAAGATAAAAGTGGATTTATAAAGATTGTCACAGGTTCTTTCCTAAGTCTTGTTTTGTTTGTTTGTTTTTCATCACTGTAAAATATAGTAATAGAACATTTGTGTCTTAAAATAAAGCAGTAAGTGACCTAAGCAACCTTCGTTTTTATATGGAAAATGAAAGAAAAGTTGGCAAAGTAATGTGTTGACTATAGAAAATAGCTCTTGTAAGAATTGGCCACATCTGTTTTATTGTTTGGAATTGAGACATTCAACACAAAATAAGTTGGCTGGTAATAAAAGTACAATAATTGCTAATGTAAAACAGACAGATGTTTTTCTCATTACAAAGTGCTGGACAGATGTATTCTGGTAAGAGTTGAAATTTTTAGCAAAATGAAGCTCATATTGGTCCTCACAATTTGAATGTGTTATTCTGAAATGATGTTTATATTAACCCATGTAAATATTTTATCTTTCTTAAAATGTATATGTGAAATGAATTTTGTTTTTGTAATTGCTGCACTATAGTTTTGAATACACATGGGACTAATTGCAATTAATTACATTTTGCAAATAGTATTAAATATTAAATAGTAATATTTCTGATAAGATAATTAAAAATATACTACTCAGATTGTAATACCCCTTCCATACTATAAAATACTGATACTTTTTTATTTTGTGTTTTTTTACTACTTCCTACATATTCAAGTTTTTACTTTTTACATAATAATTACTTGAGTTATGCCCTCGGGTGTCTCCTTGGCTCTGCCATATATGGAAAACCACAATAAAGGGAATATCTTCACTTCATTGATTCCTTCACATTTTGGATGGGAAGAAAAGTATTCCAAATATACCTTGAAGAACTTATTGGATATTCTGTGACATTATTATTATCCCAGTAGATAACCTATAGACTGCTAGATCATGTTGGCTGCTTTGATTACTTGATTGAAGAAAGTCCTCTGTATCTTCTTCTAATTTGACAAATCTAAAATATGAGATGTCATTTTAATATTGGAATAGTGAAATTAATATTATTAGTAATATTGAATTACATATTAATATTGAAATATTAGTGACATATCTCATTTGAGTGATTATTCTTCTGGTGGATTTATATTTATTCATATGAACTTGTAAGAAAAACCCCTTTGCCAACACCAACAAATGCAGGTTAAAGGTCTTCCTGCAGTGTCACTTGCAGTCACCATTCAAGAAGCAATTGCTCTTGCTTTCCACTGTGTTTTAGCTAATTAAACTATTACAGCTAGATTTTAGAAAGCTTCCTTGGTTATATTCTGGGGACTCTGTTGTATCCATACTCAAATACAGAGGTTGGTAAACTCTGGTCTGTGAGCCAAATCTATCCCACTGCCTGATTTTACCTAACCTACAAACTAAGAATGGTCTTAAAATCTTTAGGTGGCTGAAAAAAATTTTAAAAAAAATGATATATCAAGGAATATGAAAATTGTATGAAATGCAGTGCTCATAAATAAAAATGTATTAGAACACACCCATGTTGCATTGTCTACAACTGTTTTCACACTGTAGTGGCATTGAGTAGTTGCAGCAGAGATCATATATGGCACTCTCATCATTTCCCATTGCTTCTCAATCGCAGTGACACTGTAATAACCCAGCAATGTTTGCTGTACCATAGCATTGTACTTATTTGTTATCACCAGTACATATCCATCATGTCAAAACAGGAAAAGAAGAGAAATGTGAGCTTCTAATGTTATGATTTTAAGGCACCATGCAGTGCAGTATGAATTATTTTTCTGTAAATAAGGTGGCACAGCATTGTGTTATTATGCAGTAACACTATAGCTGCACTAAAAGAATAAATGTCAACATTACCAGATTACACACTTATTACAACATTTCCAACACATAAGAAAGCAATCTTCATAAAAGTTTTAAATGGAACATCTTATTTACAAAAATAAAAATGAAATAAGGCTGCAACCAAAGTGAGTTTCTGAGTAGCTCATTTGTTAGCCAAACAAGGAAAGTCATTTCCCAGTGGTGAGTAAATTTCCACATATCCAGAGAAAGTAAACTTTATTCAAGGAGTTAATTCCAAGTTGTTTATTCAAAGAATTAATCTGACTGAAGAATAAACTTCTGTGAATAGCCCACGTGGAGCAACTACAGGTGAGAATATTTTCAATGAAGTTGAGAAAACACTAGTTCAAAACAACTTGAATTAAAATCTAGTACAATGAGTTGTAACCGATGGTGGTAAAGACATATGTAATGTTAGGAACATGCTAATTTGTGTAATTAATTGCAAAAATTTACAAAGCTTGTGAAGATGAAAAGTATTTAAAATTTGTGTTTATTCATAGTAATATTAATCAGCAAGTATCTCTCTTGGGATATATTTGAATCTACCATGTTACTGAACCAATAGTGTCAACAGTAAATTTCATTCACTCTCATAGAC
This sequence comes from Avahi laniger, assembly GCA_963575035.1. Lineage (NCBI taxonomy): Eukaryota > Metazoa > Chordata > Mammalia > Primates > Indriidae > Avahi > Avahi laniger. The sequence goes on along the minus strand of CAUYSK010041320.1, from coordinate 31,680 downwards.
TTAATCACAGTCAGGTTCTGTGAATTTTTGTCAGAAATAGAAGATGAATATCCTGATTTGCCTTATCACATAGCAGTTTAATAGCTTAGCAGTAATAAACTTTATTGTGAGTTACTGAGTGCAGACCAAGATGGAATTTTTTCTGAATGAGAATGACTCTAATCTATTGTCATTGACACTAAATGGCTGTAAAAATTAGATTTTTCTGTAGACTTGGTAGTGTTTATAATGAATTCAACCTGAGATTACAGGGCTAACAAAACTTATGTGTCAAACTTAGGCTTTAGTAAAGTCATTTTAACCACTATGTTTTTGAATCATAAGTATATGCTTCCTGTGCTATCAAAAACTAAAATTAGAAGATTTCCATTCCCACACAAATTTATAGCAGATTTATTTTATGAGTTCAAACTATAGCTCCAGCAGCATATTTCAGACCTCAGTGCAGTTCAAAAGAGATTTCCATATTTCAGAATCCATTTATCTGTACAATTGAGCAGTTTTTGCCTAATCTTCAGTTGGCAGTGATTAATCTGTGATACAATGGTAAGCTAAAAGCCATTAGCTTTTATAAATATATAAATATTAACAGAAAATTTATTATAATTCTATAACTGTCTAGCAAGTGATAGATATACCCCCCAAATGTTATATGCTTAGGATTGATATTAATATTTGGCAATATGTATCTGTCTGAAAAGAGATTTCCTTTTCAAAAATGAAATATGTAAAATCTCATTCTAGATAGGCATTAACAGATAAACATTTGTAATTGATTTGATGATAAGGAAACTGACTGTAAACCCTAATTAAAGAAAATGTTGTACCTTTTCCCCCTAAAAAATTCCATTTTTCTCATTAGTAGATCTATGTTATTCTCTGTTGTTGTTAGTAGTGGTATTATTATAGATTGAATTTTTTTTTCTTGAGGATCTCACCACTTTGAACTCCTGGGCTCAAAGGATACTCCTCCCTCACCCTCCCAAGTAGCTGGGACTGTAGGCGCATGCCACCATGCCTGGCTAATTTTTCTATTTTTTTGTCTAAAAAAATATTTTCTTATATTTTAAGAGAAAAACGACAAAGAGTAAATTAAAAAGAAAACATAATTTACAATTAATGAAATATTTATGCAATGACTGATTAAAGAAACCAAAATAAATATAAATCTGATATATAAAGAAAAGCACCAATTTACTAGTTCTCTCGTACCATGTAATACAAACAAAATCTAATGCTCAGTCAAAAAAAAGGTAAAACACTTCTGAGATGTAGTTCATGAGTCTGTTTTATTTCTGTTTCATAAGAGCAATTAGTGAAAATCATCATAAAAATCTTTAGAATTATATGTCTATTTTTAATTTTAGTATACTTTTTACATTGATATTAATTTGGCTAATGTTACTTTGAATTCATAGATAATTCATAATTTTTATGTATGTTCGAATAATATGTCCAATAAACTGATGGTAAGTCAAGAAATATATATATACACAATGTAGCAGTTTTGAACTTATTTCTTTTGCTAGTGAGTTTAGAAAGCATGCCATTTTTTGTTTGCACATTTTCAACTTGTGACCTAAAATACCCATGCTGAACTATTTCAAATGGGCATTGATTTTCAAATTCTATTCTTTGGAAAATTAGTATTTTTGACTGATTTTTTTCAAATCTACTTTGGGACCACACTTTCAGTTTATTTTTTGATCTGCGTAAAATTTACCAAATCTAATTTTAGACTTTGGGGTTCTGTACCAGAGAGTTCTAACATCAGCATTGTTGAACCTGTTTGAAGATCTGATTCAGGGAATTATAAATTGTAAGGCATGGAATTATACAGTGTTTGAGCTAGAAAAATTGATAAACGTATAGAGCCTTTCAAATTTTCAGATAGGAATTTTGTGCCTTGCTCCTAATTATGTAGCTAATTTTTAAAGAATGAAAATTAAAATTCAGGCCATGTAAGTTTCATTCCTTTAAATACAGTTTATCCTCATTATTCATGAATTCTATATTTTCAAATTTGTCCACTCACTAAAATTTATTTGTAACCCCAAAATCAGTATTCAGAGTGCCTTTACAACCATTCATAGGCATGTGCAGAGTGACAAAAAATTTGAGTCATAATTTAGGTCGAGCAAGGTGAGGCTCTGCCCTTCTTGTCTTAGCTCTCATACTGTAAACAAGTGTCCTTTTCACAGTTTTAATGCCATGATTTTATATTTTTGTGGGGTTCTTTTTTTGGTGACTTTTCTGTTGAAATGACAATTTAAAATGTAGTGATGTGCTGTCTAAACCATCTAGTGTTCCTAAGTGTCAGAAGGCAGTGATGTGCCTTACGAAGAAAATAACATTCATCCCTTGATATAAGAGGGAAGATTGGTTCCAGGACACCCATGTATACTCAGACAAATCCAGCATACTCAAGTCCAGCAGTTGGTCCTGAGGAACTTGCGTATAGGAAAAGTTGGTTCTCTTAATATGCAGGTTTCACATCCTGTGAATACTGTATTTTTGATCTGTGGGTGAAAAAAATTCATGTATAACTGGACCTACACAGTTCAAACCTATATTACTCAAGGATCAACTGTACATGTATTTGGTGATCTTCATTCAGGCATAACTTTGGGGCTCTTGGCCATGAATTCAATGTTAATGAATCAGTAATAAACATTAAATAAGTTATCCTTAAATAGAAACACCCATACAAGTTTATGTAACCCCAAGCTCATAGGAACCTAACCTGTATTTCTTCTAGGAATAATTCTGTATTGGTTAATTCAGTGTTTGTGGCAACATTATAGATCATAACTACCTTGAATAATGAGAATCAACTGCATATGTGTGTAAATAATAATTTTACCCATTCTTCAGCAATTCATGCATTATTACTATAGTTTTTCTTTCCAAGAGCACATTGCCGAGAATAGAAATTTAGAAAAACATTTCCCCTTCTGTTACTTGCTTTAGAAAATTTATTTTCCTATGTTATTTTCCTGCTAATTATCTGGTCCTCTCAAAGTCATACGGTTTTTGTTTTTCCTAGTCATAGTGTGATTTTTTTAATCCTTCCTGTGATTTTTACCAATAAATCTCACTATTCATAAGGAATCCAGAGGAAGAGAAATAGAGTCATGCAAATTCATTACAATTACTAGAAAAATAATTCAAAGTTTGTATTAGAAAGACACATTTTATTTTAGTTCATCATTTTAGGAGTTACTTATGATTCCTCATTCTCCTTCGATTATTTTACCTTGCTTTTTCTAATTCTTTGCATATGTGTTAAAAGTCTAATTTTACTAAAACAAATTTGCATGACATCACTCACCTAAGAACTAGTGCATCAACTCCCAAATGCTTTCTGTGAATTTCAAAGCCCTTTATAATCTGGCCCTAGTCTACCTATTCTTAATTTATGCTGTTTATTCTTCAGCGCATGTCATTTGCTACTACAGTGATGATATCCTCACTTGGCTCTGTACGTACTCACCTCTGCCTTTGTTCATTGTTCATGGTGTCTTCCACTATCTTTGAGAATCTAACTCAAAGTTTAGTTCACAAGTTATAATATGATGGGTTCATTTGTGAGTATAACAAAAAAATTCTTACCTGATTGCCTTTTAAAGGCATTGACAATATCTTTTATTTCTAAAATTCTATATTGTAGTTACGTTGAAGGAAACATAAGTTGTTCTAAATATATTTCAAAAATATTAATTTTACCTGAAAATATGAGAAAATAATTTGGACTTAAAGTCAAATCTTAAAGGGTAAACATATTTTCTTATATGTTAATTTACCCGTTATAAAATTTTGATAAAAATTTCTGTTTTGGACCTACATATTTCTTTCCAAAGAAACTCTATAGCACCATAGAATGTTAGATTTGGAATAAACATGAAAAAATCTGTAAGTTAGTTACCATGTTCTACACATGAAAAATCTTAGCAATAGTTCCATATTTTCAAGTACAATTTAAAAAATGAAGAATAAGCTATGGCTTTCTATTGCATAGTAGGGTGACTATGGTTAGCAATATTTTATTATATATTTCAAAATAGCTAGAATAGATTTTTAGTGTTCTCATTACAAAGAAATGATAAATGCTTGAGGTGATAAAGATATACCTTGATTTGATTTTTACTCAATGTGTGCATGTGTTAAAATATCGCACTGTCATACATACGAAACATTATGTTTCAATTAAAAAATATTTTAAATGATATTTAAACTTTTTATACCAGTATGTTTTCTAAAGCAAAGATTGTAGGAATATTTCAAATGATTTGTTATAGCATAAAAGTGATAAAAGAGATGCTTATTAATAAAAGAGGGCTGTGTAAAATAAATTAACATGTATGGTCTAATTTGTAAAAATATTTAAAATAAAAATTTAAAAATAATGGCAATACTTTTCTTTTAAAATGCTTTTACTAAAATTATTATATTTATTTATAAGTATTTATTTATTTACAGAAAATTTAGACAGCGTAGAAAGCTCTATAAAAGAAAAATCGCTCATTATTCCAACACAAACATGGATAAAATTTTAAACTGTTTTTTTTCTTCTCAATCAGAAATTTTATCTGCTTTTCTTTTCTCTCATAAACAATCATGATTCTCATAGAAAATTACCATATTTTACTTTGCTGTAGTATATAATTTTTTAACTATTACCTGTTGTTAGAAATTACAATTCCAAATAATATGAACACTTTAAAGCTGTTAACTTGTATTGCCAAATTAATTTCTGAAAACATAAAACCTTTATTCACACCTTATTGAACCTAAAATACAGTGTGTTCTGTGCTATAAACTACAAATCAATTTTTTTCCTTTGTAAAATAGCTTTTCCAATTTCATTTTTACAGGAATAATGTAAGTTCTCATTTGTTTTTAATACCTTATAAGAAACATAATTCTTTATTTTTTAGAGTATGTTTCAGACCTTTTTCTTCTGGCAATCCATTTTTGTTGTCATTGTGGTGTCTGTGGATATTACCAAAATATTATAATTTATTATAGATTCAGAGTACTTGTTAATACTTGACAGACAATATACTCTCTTATTTGTGTCCTTTTAGAAAATTATAAAATGATGTCTAATTTCCAAATGAGCCTTAGAATCACTTTTTAAATTTTAGTTATCAACCTTAATAGGAATTTTAGAAAAATGTCTTAGTTTAACAAAATGAAAATTAATTTAATCTTTATCAGGAGTAACAATAATTTATAGTTTTCTAGTAAAGATATCTGTAATTATTATATATATATATGTAATTTGTTTTTTTTTTCCACTGTAAACTTTTTTTTTAGGTTATGCATTATATTTTCTGACTATTGCTTATGGAAAGTTACTTTGGGGAGGAATGCTTTCTACCTGACTCACTTATTTTTAAATTTTGTTTTGAGTTAATCTCTGGATTTGGACAATAGTAAGGTTTCTAGATTTTAGAACTTTAGACTGTGTTTTGCAGTTAGAATTTGGAATTGTAAAGAAAAAACTCAATAATTTAATTTCAACTATTAAAATACTTAAAGTATTTATTAAATTTTTGAAAACGTTCATAATTTTTATTATAATTTATGATATTTATTAATTGGGAAAATAATAGTTTATTTGTAATAATGGTATTAAGATTTTATAAATGTCCACATTTATTTAAATAAATATAGTACATATGGACTTTATTTCCCTATTTTTTTTCCATTCACAACAACTAAAATGGTCCACTGACTGAAAATTCTTTTCAGAAATAGAGTAAGCAATCTATATTTAAAAGTTTTCTTCATTTTGGAGCAGGCCTATGTAAGGATATTTTATTACAAAATAACGCTATTATTTATTATCCCTTTGAAATAAATTATTTGGCATAATTCACAGTATTGGATCTATACCATGTTTATGATAGAGATTAAACTTGGAAGTGCAGTTAACTATAGTCTCATTTACAGTTGGCATTTCATCAGAATAATTGGTGTTTTTCCAATCCTGCTTCCAGCCCCGATTTTGTGTACTTGTTTTAACAAATAGTTTCTAAGAATTTAAAATAATTGCATATTATCTTTGTTCTGAAATTCAGGAAGAGGAAACTGATAATAGATAATAGTAAACCTCTTATAGTTCAAAGGATGTCCCTGTTTGAAATGGAGTAGTAATTTATATATAACTATGCCATGGTATGATATATATAAGCCATTTATGGATACATTCTTCAGACATTTATTGTTTGTGATGAAATTAAACTTTCAATTTTGGCTGGAAAGTGACAAACAGTAAAATTGGTATTTATAATAATTCAATTGTCAGATTATCTTAATGTTTTTGAAGTACATATTCTATTTAGTCTTCTCAACTTATAGTTTTGTATTGTGTCTACTATATTATTTGATATTTATAACAATCCAGTTGTCGAATTATCTCAACATTCTTAAAGTACATATTCCATTTAGTCTTATCAACTTAAAGTTTTGTATTGTATCCACTGTATTATTCAGACTCTCTTCATACTTATTTCAACAAATATTTACTATATACTTTACATGCTCAGGTTCTTGAAATAAAACAATAAAATAGAACCTGTAAAAACCCCTGCTCCTTTTAAGCTTACATTCTAGTGGCCAAGAAAAATAATAAGCAGCTCAATTGCTAACATTATTTCAGGAGAAGCAGCTTTGTTGGTAGTTTGGTCAGTGAAGTCCTGTTTGCAGCATATTTGTGAGGAAATAAGCCATGCAAAGATGGTGCTGTTTGGGGAAAGAGCATTCTAGCAAGAAGAGCTAGGGTATTTCAAGAAACATATTTCAGTGAGGGGAGGGTATTAAGAAATAAAATGCAGAGAAGTAGGCAGTGGCCAGAACATGAAGGACATTGTAGACCATAGTAGGGAATTTAGTTTTTATTCTAAGTGTGAGAGAACTTTGACTCAAAAAATGATATGATCTCCATTTTTTGAACACATAATTAAAGACAAACACAACTAGATGATTTACATTACCAGATAATAAGACCCATTTAGACAGTGTGCTATTGCTGCTAGGATAGACAAATAGACCAGTGGAATATAAACAAAACTATTCAATAAAGAGTCCAAGGACAAACTGAAACTTACACAGTCAGTTCATTTATGACAAAGGTGCATTTGTGAAAGGATAGTCTGGGTTAATTAAGTAGCCAAATGGAAAATATGTACACAGATTTGTATCTTGGCTCATACCTTACACCATTCTCAAAAATCAGTCACAAATAGATTGCAGATATAAATGCCAATGGTAAGAAAACAGCTGTTGGAGATAAAAACATAAAATATCTTTGTGACCTTAAAGTAGATAAACATTTCTAAAGTGGGATATAAGAAACTATAATCATAAAGGAAAAAGTGATAAATTTTACCATATTAAAACTAAGAACTTCTGCTCATCAAAAGAAACTATTAACAGAGTGAATAGACAAGCCACAAAATGAGAGCATGTTTTTGCGATACAATATGCATAGAATGCGTTCAAATCAATAACAAAAACATATAACCCAATAAAAATGGGCCAAACAATTGAGCAATAATTTCACAGAAGAGGATACGCTACTAGCCAATAAACAACTAAAAACATGATAAATTTATTAGTCATCAAGAAAATGCAAGTTAAAACCGTAATATGCCACTGTACATCCACCAGAATGGCTAAAGTGAAATAGACTGACAATACTATGTGTTAGCAAGAAGTGGATTAACTCCCATACACTGCTGAAAGGATTATAAATTGTGTAACAACTTTGGAAAATCATCTTGGAATATCTCATAAAGTTGAATCTATGCTTACGCTGTGTCCCAGCAGTTCTGTTCCTACAATATGCCCAACAGAAATGTGTACTATATTCACCAAAAGACATGCAGGAATGTTCTTGGCAACACTATTAGCAGTAGTCCTGAACTGAGAAGCCCTCAAATGCCCATCAGCAGTAGAATATAAATCTATATTGTGCTATGCTCACACATGGGATACTATACAGCAATAAGAATGACTTAACTACAACTAAGATGTGAATAAATCATACAAATAAAATATTGAAACAAGGAAGCCAGGCATAAAAGAGTGAATGCTATGTGATTCCATTTATATATAGTTTAAAATTAATCAGAACTGATTTTTGATATTAGAAGTCAGGATAGTGGTATGTCTTGGGGAGAGCCGGTAATACCTGGAATGGGGCACAAGATGGACTTCTAAGGTGTTTCTAATGCTTTATTTCGTGATCTGAGTGCTGGTCACATGAGTGTGTTCTTGAAAGTTTACGATATAATACAATTATGATTTTGCATTTTTTATACATATATACATACATCAATAAGTGTTAAAATAGCGATATAATTTATAGAAATTTATGAATGTAAAAAGGGAAATGCATAGACTTTGCAAGATATTTCAAGAAACAACCATAATTTATTTTTCTTTACAGATAAAACATTACAATAATTATCATTGAAAAGTCAGTAATTTAACTAATACTTGATTTTCCTTTTATCACTTATTCTTTATCATGCTTTTTCATAGGAAAAGGATACATGTCCAAGATCTTGTATTTTTATAAAAACGCAAGGTAACCCATGATAGAAGTATCATACCCGCTGATAGGTTTTGTAACTTAAAAGTATGCATGCCAATCTTTGAGCCTAATCTTTTGTTAAACAACTTATTTGTAGTTTCATATTGCACAGTTCCAGATTACACATTGAAGTCAATGTTAACTGAAACACTAAACAAAGCCCCAGTGAACCTACCAATTTTCAAAAATAATAGACCTAACAATGGCATAAGGAATAAAACGAGAATTTCTCTTGATATGGTTTTCATAGCTTTAAGGTAACAAATATACATTTTTATTCTTTTTTGGCCATTATTGGACTACTATTTAGAAGTTTATAGGTATTGGAAAAAAGAATAAATATATGATTTGGTAAAATAAAGGGGGAAAATTATTAAATAGAAACAGAAAAATTAGAAACATGAAAATAATAATGATATTTATTGTATAGTAAGATAATTAGGGTAGAATGATTGAAATAAGGAGAAAATGAAAGAAATGTAGCATTGCAAGATAGGTTTGCTTTTAAAGATAAGGATAAATGCATAGGGAATTGATAATTAAAACAAATGTGTATAGTTTATAGTGTCTGTCCCAATTCATATTTATATTTAATTAAAAGAATACATTTTCTTCATCAAAAACTTATTTGAAATACTTAAACTCATAAAAAATAAGAAAATAAATCAAGGTTGTTTTTATGTATCAAGGCCATACTAGTATAAAACCTGTTCATATATTTCTGTGGCAGCTTTGAATTTCATTCAGTGTTTACTGGGAGAAAAAGGCAAAGTACTACTTATGTCAACTGCCACAAGAACTGCACACATTACACAGAAAGAAAGAATGAATCTTAAACATTACCTGTTTATAAATAGATAATGTCCTATTTTTAAACATTTTAACTCCTTAGTATTATATAAACAACATAATGACTGTATGTTGGAGAATTACATTCCTCTATTAACCTAAATACTTAGTTATAATTATATGAAATGTTAATATTCTGTGAGATACAGGTTTATCATAAATGTGAACATTTAGGTCAGTTTTTCCTCATGGATATTAGGTATGTATGCATGAAAAACTGTGTTTCAGAGTTGATTTTTGTGTATGAAGCTTTTTTAAAAAAAATGTCAAAATACAAGGTGATATAAAGTAATATAAGATCTATATATTTTTTTTATGTCATCATCTCACAATCAGACTTTTTTTTTTTATTTTTATTATTCCAAGGTATTGTGAGGGTACAAACATTCTAGTTACACTTTATGTCTTTGCCTCACCCAAATGCGGGTTAAAGGCATGCCCATCCCTCCCTTTAGTGCTCCCCGTGTCCTTTAGTTGTAGATTTGCCTCCCTCCCCGTCTCCCTAAACCCCAGAGAGTATTTTTGCCATGTGATCACCCTAGTGTTGATCAGTTAGTACCAATTTGATGGCAAGTACAAGTGAATCACGTTCTTCTGCTCTTGTGATGCCTCACTTTATGTTGTTCTTCAATTGAAATGAGATATATATAAAAATAATATTTGCTGTCTGACTCAACATTAGAACCCAAGGCTGGAGCATAGCAGCCATCTTGTGACCATGAAGCGAGTTCATCACAAAGTAGCTCCTCACTTAAAACACAATTGTCAGATTAATTGACATGAGGTAAAGTAAAGATGGTTTAGAAATAATGGAGAGTTAAAACTCCATACCAAGATGTCCTGGCTGTGTGTCTGGTCCCATCTTTTACCACTCTTGCTCTCCGTCACCCAGCTCAGCCTCAGAATCCCCTTGCAGCTGCTCAGACACACCAAGCACCATCCAGCCTCAGAGCCTCTTCACTGAACTATTTCATCTGTTTCAAATGCTCTCCCTCCAGAGATATCTACAGAGATCACCTCTTCATTTTCTTTAGGCCTTTGCTCAAGTATCATCTCATCAGATATGTGATGCCTTCACCTCCCTATATAAAATACTATCATTTCATTCCACCTCTTTCTCTTATTTTCGCCACTGATATTATTATCTGTGTCATTTTAAAAATTTGTTCATTAAATTTCTTCTAACCACTCAAATGTAAACTCCATAGAGATAGGGATTTTGTGCTGTTCAACTCATAATGACAACCTCGATGCCTAAAATAGTCCCTGGAAATATATCACGGGTGTTTGATAACTATTTTCGATTGAATGATGTTAATATATGATTTTATTAAGGCCACTGAAAATCTCCAGAAATCTGAATGTCCCTCTTTTCTACTAAGTTGAAGCAGAGAAAGGTAGGTGGAGAAACATTCCTGGACCAATGCAGTTCATGGGAACTTACCAAGTCCCCCAACCTGTCTTCCTCACTCTCTGCAACTTCACCCAGGACCTCTCTCACAACATGAGTGTTCAAACAGCCTTTTCTCGCTCAAAAAATCCCCCTCTTGGAATCAAATCCTCAACTTCAGACACAGTTTAAGTCAATTTAGCATTCCGAAAGTTTCGAATTGTTTTTTTCATGTCCTCTGGGTGCTTTTGTTTTCTTTTTGCCACGAGGGACCCATGGCAAAAAAGAACTTTCCTATATTGGGAGATAGGTAAGTTTAAGACCAACAGAGAAACTGCAACAATCAGGGACAGGACCTCTTAAGATACCTGTATTATATGCTACCACACATGTATACATACACATGTGATCACTTATTCAATTTATTACTATTCACTTATTCCCTATTCAATATCTATCTTGGGCTCAGCATGTGTCCAGCTCTGGGGGAGGGGGTGGTTAATGACGAGCAGGTTAGATGTTTCTGCTCTTAGAGGAGCTTCTTATATTCTAGTTGAGGGAGTATCTTAGGTCAGATTGTTTCAGAAGCAGATCCTGCAATCAGTCTATGGGCACAAATGGTTTACTCAGGAGGTGATGGGGATAGGGAGAGGCGAGGGAAAGGAAGGGAAGGAAGACAAAAAAAGTGTGTTAAAGAGCGGTTACTGCTATGACAATTGGGGCCCAATGCTGCTGCGGATCTCACAAATGACACCTCGGAGTCATCCTGCCCCAGGGTCCATCACCTTCTCGCCATCATCGATTGAGAGCTGCTCCTGGGACATGAACCCACTGGCGGTTGGCTTGCTCCCTTGTGCAGGTGGAGTATGTCCCTGTGGGCAGAGAAAGCCCCCAGGCAGGGAGGAGCAGGTGCTTACTTAGGCTGGGGAGTCACAGGCCGTATTCCACATGGTGAGGGAACCATGTGGAATGAGAAGAAATTAGAGAGGCACCTACAACTCTGCTACAGGAAGGCAGGTGATATGCCAGTGATTAACAAAGTAAAAACTGAGAAAACGTAACAGAATAGGACTGACTGGATAGCTATGTTAAATTGGCCAACAAAAGTCATTCTAAGTGTGTGACATTAAGCTGAGATGTGCAAGACAAGAGGCACTTGGTATTGCTCACATCAGAAGAAGAGCTTTCTGGAGCCAAGAGAACTTCTAGGGCAAAGACCTGGATGCAGAAATTATGTTGGTGTGTTCAAGAAGCTAAGAGAAGGCTTGGTGGGCCAGAGTGAAGGAAGCAAGAAAGGAGGGTAAGGGATGAAGTCAGACAGGTACAGGAGCTCAGACAGGTACTGCCATGGGAGAGAAGCCACTCAGGGTTCAATCACAGGAATTCCAGACACCGATATGCATTTTAACAGTTATACACGCATTATATATACACATGTATATATGTCTGTGTTTATGTGTGTATTTATTAGATATATAGTTCATAAATTAGATATGTATTTACTTTATTTATATGCATTTATTTATATCCACCAGTTTAACAGGTAATGAAAATAAGGGAATCTGTTTTCATTCCCAGTTCTTGCACACAAATGATCAGCGTAGACAAATAAGTGTGTATTTTGTGATCCAGATTCAGGTAACTATGAATAACTCTGTAAGTGTCTCATTGTGTAGCTAACCGAGACACTGCTGATTAAGGTTATTAATAAAGTAACATTAGTGGGGAGCTAGGTGGGAGAGGAAAAAGGACAGCAGATATTCAGCATATGAATCTGAATGGACAGTCATTTCATTTTTCGATGGAAACTCCTTTAAGGAAAGAACTATTACAAAATGAAAAGGACTAGAAATAAATAAAAGACATATAACTTGAGGCTTCAAGCATAATAGGGAACTTTTTTTTCTTTTCCTATTATTTTTTTTTTCTTTTTAGAAATATTGGCTGTCATAAAACTTAGTATGGAATGACTCACTGCCGGGCACATCTCTTAATTTTCAGATCTTGCTTTTTAAGGACTCAAATTTAGTGGGAAAGGCACATGTATTATTTGACTTAAATTCAGTATGCATTGGCATTACTTACAATGGTATTGAGAGCTTTTTAACAAAGGAGAAAGGATTTCTGCAGTGACAGTGAAATTAGGGAATTGTGCAGGAGAATTATGTTGCGTTGACAATGAAACATCTGTGGCACACCTGTGTTATGTCAAATGATACAATAGCATGAGAAAATCAGCAAGGCAGCATTGTTCTCCGTTGTTTTAAAGGCAAGGGGTCATGGAGACAATGCTGACACAGGCTCATTTTTAATGGATTTAAAATAAGTTTCTGCTCTATTGAAATCATGCACAGCATGTGCAGTGATTTGCTCAGATTATTGCAGAGAGGGAGATGGATAATGGAAAAAACAGAAATTTCCAGGTTCTTTCTCTATGGTGCCTCCCACTGCCCTTCTCTCTTTACTCTCCGTCCTGCAATATGTCCACGATTGTCTGGTCAACAGCATCACTTAAGGAACTGAAGCTTAAAAGTCAGCCAAAGAGGGTGTTTGTTCCATCCTCTGACCCAGTCCCTGCCCCAGATTTTTAAAGTTATGCTCTTGGATAATCCTTTGGTTACCCAACTGTTATGAAGCCACCTATCACCGATGGGAACATGCTCCTCTTTCCACACTCCGATTTCCATAAATATGCTTTTTGAGAAACAAGAGAAATTGTATCAAACCAGAAGGAATTCAGTGAGAAAATAATTGATTAGAAAGAGATCATTGCTCCCCCAAAACTTGCATCATTCCCTTCAGATTGATGATTTCTCAATGTTTCTATAAGGAACTCAGAGTGATCTGAAAATGTGAAGTTAGGAAATTAAAGCCTCTATACCAAGATTCATTTTTACCTCATTCTGCTATTTTTAAAACATTCTCTGTTGAAATGAACCCAAATTTCCCTTGGTGAGTTAACAGATAAAAGAATGTTGGTGCATTCATGCAATGGAATACTACTCGGGAACAAAAGGGAATGCAACTACGTGAATGGATCTCAAACGTATTGTCATAAATGAAAGATGCCAAACATGAACAGCTGCATATCGTTTGATTACATAGATATGGCCTTCTGGAAAACTTTGGACTATGGCAGTTGCCAGAGGCTGGGAGTGAATGAAGAGAGTTGACTATAAAGGCACAATGGGGGATCATTTGAAGTAAATGGAATTAGTTGTTCTATATCTTAATTGTGGCAGTGTTTACATGACTATGACTATACACTATATTTGTCAAAACTCATAAAGTGAGATAGGAAAAAAAAGATAAATTTTACCATACATAAATTATACATGATTGATCAACAAACTTTGTTTTAAAATTTTTTCTTGGTTGAAAATTACACTTTCTGCTAATTTCTGTTAGTAGGAATAGCCCACCACTCTTTTTGTTAAAGGACTAGCATGCCACTCTTTTTTTCTTCCTGTAATATGGTTTCATGTTATTATTCCAACAATATTGGACCATTTGAAACAAATGGGCAAGGTAAAAAAGCTGGACAGATGGGTACCGCATGAATTAAATGAGCATCAGAAGAGAAATTGTCTTGAAGCTTGCCTTTCTTTGCTTTCATGACATAAAGGCAAACCATTTCTACACTGTATTGTTACATGCAACGAAAAATTGATTCTTTTTGACAATTGCAAGCATTTGGCACAATGGTTGGATACAGATGAAGTGCAGAAACTCAGTCCAAAGCAAAATATTCATCAGAAAAAGCTATTGGTGTCTGTTTGGTGGTCCAGCTCTGGTATTATCCACCACAGCTTCATGAAACCTGGTCAATCCATTGCAGTGGATGTCTACTGCAACCAACTAGACGAAACGAGGAGGATGCTTGAGACTAAGCAGCTGAGATTGGTCAATAGAGACAGGCCAATCTCCTTGCAAGACAACACTGGACTACATTTCCCACAATGCTGCTCAAACTATAGAGACTGGACTTGGAAACTCTCTGTCATCCACTGTATTCACCAGACCTTGTACCAAATGACTCCCACTTCTTCCAGGCTTTGGACCACTTCTTGCAAGGAAAAATATTCAATAATCAACAAGCTGTGGAAAACACCTTTTGCGATTTCATTGCCACTGGCTCTCCAGGCTTCTTCACTGCTGGCAGAAACAAGCTACCATTAAGAAGGCAAAACTGTGTGGATAGTTTAGGCACATACATTGATTAATTGTACTGCTTCTTGTTTGAGATATAATAAGCTACACTTTTGATTCAAAACTGGACATTTCATATTTAGTGACCTAATAGCTGAACCTGCAGCTGAACCCAGCCCTAAGGTAATCCCAGTTCAAGCACCAGACATGTCAAGGAAGAAGCCTCCAGATAATTCCAGCTTCCAGCCATTCAAGTCACTGGCAGCCATTGGAGTGCTGAGGCATCAGGCATCATGGAGCAAAGACAAGCCACCTCTACTGTGCTCTATTTATTCTGACCTATAGTATCTAGGACCAGAATAAAGCGGTTATTTTTCAGTGGTGTTAAGTCACTAAGTTTTGGGGTAGTTTGTTTTGCCACAGTGGGTAACTATGAACACACATAGGACAAAAAGCCAAAAATCAAACCAAAACAAAATAATCAGGGGATATTTTAGATCGAAGGAGACTAAAGGAACCCGAAAACTAGATGCAAAACATAATCTTGATCTCACCCTAGGTGGGGATGATGCTAAAGAAAACATTGGGGACAAAAAGGAATTTTTAAAAATAAAAACGTGTGTGGGGAGAAGCAAAATTTTTTTTGAAAGTTAATTGAAAGAAAAGTAGAGAGCAAACCTAGGCTCTGGAGTCATTGGCCTGGGTTCAGACTGCTGCTCTTTGCAATACTAGCTCTGAGGTCACTGGTAGATAAACTGTGCTCCCATTTATAGGATTGCTAAGAGTCCTTAATCATCTGGCTGTTGCGGGAATTAAAAGAGACAGTATACCACACGTAAAGTGGTTAGAACAGTTCCTAGCACCCAATAAATTCTCAGCAAATGTCATTACTAATAGTGATTATTTCCAATGTAAAGAAAACTATTAATACTATGAATCATGATGGAATGAACTGTTATGGAATTATGAAGCAGGCAGCTGCTCCTTGTCTTCCTCCCAACTCTGTGTCTGCTTTTAACATCCTGCTCTCTCTCCAGAAGGGTTTGACCTTCTACATGCACATGTCTAACCCTGCTGCCCAGTCTCTCATGAACTTTCGTGTTTTTTGTCCAGGCAACCAGTCCAGACTGTTTAGTGTTTCTCAGTCTCACTCCTGGATACCAAGGAGAGAGATTTTGATGAATAGATTTTGGGTCATCTGATTTTAGGTCATCCAATCATCTGTAGAAACAGGTTGAACAGGGTCCCATGGTAGTAGAAACATAGTGGTTGAAACCCAAGTTCTCTTAGAAAGGCAGCTCCAAGGAAGGGGAAGTGGGTCAGGCAGACACTTTCTTAAGTAGAAGATGATTTTAATATATGGGCTGGCTGTGGAAATAAAATGATTTTCATTTCGTGGCCACGAAAACTATTTTAATTGTGAAAATTGGAGTTGTATCTGATGTCTATAATCTCAAAAGAATATAGGAAATGTCCCAGTGAAATTGGGAAACCAGGGCTTAAAGAAATGTCTTGCCCTTCTAATTCTGCCATTTTTTAATTCTTCCCAAACCGCAATAAAATTATTGTTAAGAAGGTGTCACTCCTCTCCTCTAAAGCTAGTAGGCTGGGAAAGGCAAAAGAAGAATGTGTTGGTGAAATTGTTTTATGTTTTATAAGACAAATGTTGCATTTGTGGAACTAAGTTAGTGGAAAATGATAATAAAACTAGAATGATATCTTAAAATTAATTTAAGTGCATAAGTATTGCAGGAATATATTCTTGTAAAAACTCGGGTAAGACGTGTACTGTGAACACACAGGGTTTCTTATAATTGAGTAATATTCCATTGTATACATATACCAAATTTTATTAACTCATTTAAGAAGGGCTCTGCCCAGTGTTCGTTCCCCAGCCCCAGCATTTGTCTCATTGTAACCAGAAAATGTGTCTCCCTTCTCCTCATACCTAGTGCATGACATTCTGCATGGGGTCACGGCTGAGGGAAAGCAGACTGCTGTCCGCCTCTTGTTCAAGTTGTCTAGAAGGTGACGCACGGACTAGTGAGAGAGTGTAAAGTGCAGCATTTGGAAGGTAGCAATTTCCCACTCACAGTGGGTCCAGGAATGTGGGCATCTTTCCCAGCTGTGCCCCATACCATCTGGGAGGATGTGGAGACTCTAACAGCAAGAGTAAAAGGAGTGGTCCACCCATGAACTGGGGGCATGAACCAGGGAGGCACAGATGCTGTGGCTGGGATTGGAAGAGATCGTTGGGACCTGCAAAGACCCCACCAAGTTTCTACGTGAGAGAGTCCCCCTAAACTTCAGCCAGGCCAAAACACAAGAAGTCAGCTGCATGACAGAACCCATCCCCAGCTAAGTGGGAACTTTTCAACTTTAACCCTTTACCTCCCCTTCCTTCTCCCCAGCCTTTTCTGTCAGGGAGGGTTTAAAACCACGGGTAGGAAAAGGATATGAGATAAGGAGAAATAAAAGAATAAACAGAAGCCAACCAGATCCCCCTCCCTAGGGAAGGCTGGGGGGCCCACAAAATGCTGCACAGAGCTAGAGAGAAGAAGGAGAAATCTTGTCTCAGAAGGATGTTTGAAGTGTTAATTAACATCTTGAACTTAAAGGACAGTGTGTTTTTGATGTAACATGAACATAGTACAGAAAAGTCTTGGGGCCTGCTGAAGACTTCCACCTAATAATTTTTAGGATGTCTGTTAGGATTCACAAGTAAAGGTACTTTTTTTTACATCCCATGCATCAGACATCGGTTAAAACACATGGCAAATATTTTTTCCCAGTCTGTCCTTCCACTTTCTTTATGTCATAGTACATTTACAGACATTCTCAAGTTTTTAGTTTCAGTTGTCAAATTCATCTGTCATTTAAAATGCCTTCTGACCCTAAGATTATGAATATATTTTACTTTTTTGACTCAAACTCCATATTTTAGTTTCCTAACATTAGTTTTTGGATACACCTGGAATTAATTGTGTAAATGTTGTTGTAACATCAACCCTCTCAGCTGGGGAGAGCTGCCTTTCCCAAGTTCACACTCCCTTCCGGGGGCAGCCCGCATCCAATGGCAGGTCAACATGGGACTATTAAATGCCGGCCCTGGCCCCAGGGCTGGATAGTTCTAAAGGGATATTCCAATCTTACAGCTTCCCTTAGGGTTGGTTGAGGCCTCAGTTGATACCCAGTTGCAGCTCAATTTCTCCCTCTCTTCATTGTTGCTTCCTGTACACACACCTTGAGTGTTGATCTTAACAGCAAGTCCCCAGTAAACTTGCTGCCAACAAATCCCTGTTTAAAAAACTGCTTCCTGGAGATCCTGATCTGCAACAAATTTGAAGTAGTTAATTAAAGGTATTTTTCTTCCCAATGCAGAATTCATGATCTCTATATATTTTATGAAACAATCCATCCTTTTGCTTCTGATTTAAAATGTCACCTTTATCACAGTGATTTTCTCATTGAACATAGGTCTGGCTTTTGACCTAGTTAGTCTATCTGACTCCCACATAATTTTAAAAATTATTGCCACACTGTTTTAATAACTATAGATTTAGAATAAGTTCTGATGTCAGGCCAGGAAAGTAACTCCTTAGTATTTTTGTTTTCTATAAAATGCATATTAGCTTTTCTGATGTTTGTTGTTCATATAAAAAATTTCAATGTGGCTTTTATTTGCTATTGTGTTGAATTTATAGTATAATGTGTGGATATTTGAAATATTTCAGTGTTGAATTTTCTCACCTAAGATTTTTGCATGTTTCTCTGTATACTCATTGTCTTTGCTTCCCTTTTGCAGAGTTTCATAGTTTTCTTCTTATATATCTTATACTTATATCTTGATAGGTCTATTTCCAGATATTTTATAATATTTACTACCACTATTGAATGCTATCTGAAATTTGTAGGCTAATCTTACATCTGATCATCTTGATACATTTTCTTACTAGCTCTAATACTACTTTGGTTTATACTGTTATTTTTTTCTGGGCAGATGATATCATATGTAAGCAATGTCAGTCTTGTCATTTCCTTTCAAATCAATGCACCCAATTTCTTCCTTTTTTTATTGTATTGGCTATGATCACCAAACACAGTGACCATGGTAACAGCCATCCTTACCTTGTTTAAGACTTTAACAGGAATTCCTCTGATATATCACTGATAAATATGATTTTTTTACCTGAATGTTTCTGATAGATACCCAATATTTTCACAAGGCTGAGGCTGGAGGATACATCCTCCACAGGAAGATGGAAAAATAGCAACAAAATGAAGTGAACCCAGAAGTCAGGGAGAGCAATGGATCTGGTCATCCTGCAAAGCTAGCTTCAAGCAAAAAATAACTATTCCAGGAAACAGATGGAAACTTTAACTATCTAACTAAGTAAATACATAAATAGATAAATAAGTAAAGAAATAAAGGCATGTAAGGGGATTTAATTACAAGACATGAAGTTCTTTTGGAAACAAAAACAAATGATTTTCAAGTTTCATAATTCAGGGTAAAGATTGAAAGGGAGAGTGAACCAGATGTATCAGGCAGGAAGACCCTGTGTAATAAACATCTCTAAACAAAAAAACAACTAAAATATTTGGAAATCACTGGTAAACAAAAAGCAATTTGAAGTGTAAATCCAGGAACTCTAATATGCAATTAATAAGAATATCGAATAGAGAAAAAGGACCACAGATGAAAAGGAGGCAATCATTAAGTAACAGAAAAAATTTACCCTGAGTGGAGGAAAGATAGATTCCTTATAGTTAAAGGATGAAATGAGTTCCCAAGAGGGCAGATGAAATGAGACTTGGCACATCCCGGTAAAATTCTTAAACTTCAAGACTAAATTTGTAGAGAGGAGGAGGCAGAGCGAGAGGGCCAAATAGAGCCTTCCAAAATTATCCCCCTGTTGGACAACCAAAATGAACAAGTATCCATGCAAGAAAGTCTTTAAAAATTTTTTTAAAATTAAAATCATATTGAATATTTCCTCTGACCACCCATAATGGAATAAAACTATAAATAAATAATAAGAGGAACATCAGAAACTATACAAACACATGGAAATTAAACAATATGCTCCCAAATGACCAGTGAGTCAATGAAGAGATTAAGAAGGAAATTTAAAAACTTTCTTGAATCAAATGAAAATGAAAACACGACATACCAAAACCTATGGGATACAGTAAAAGCAGTATTAAGAGGAAAGTTTATAGCAAAAAATGCCTACATCAAAAAAGTAGAAAAATTTCAAATAAACAACCAAAGATGCATCTTAAAGAACTAGAAAAACAAGAGCAAACCACATCCAAAATTAGTAGAAGAAAACAAATAATAAAGGCCACGGAAGAAATAAATGAAATTGAAACCCTGAAAAATAATGTAAAAGATCAATGAAAAAGATTTTTTTTAAAGATAAACAAAATTGACAAACCTTTAACCAGACTAAGACAAAAAGAGAAATGATCCAAATCAGTAAAATCAGAGTTGAAAAAGAAGACATTTCAACTGATACTGCAGAAATTCAAAGGATCATTAGAGATTACTATAAGCAACTATATGCCAATAAATTGGAAAACCTAAAAGAAATGAATAAATTCCTAGATACTTACAACCTACCAAAATTGAACTAGGAAGAAATCCAAACCCTGAATAAACCATAATTATTTAATAACATAATTATTCTTTAAACATTTTAAAATAGCACTAAAACTGAATTAGTGATTGCGGTGTTTTTTAGAATAGGCAACAAAGACTCAATTCAGTGTAATGATTGAATTTGATACCCTGTGACAAGTGGCAAATTTAATAGTCACTTAATTTTGATTTTAAAGACATAGCATATTGTTGAGATAATGATTAGCTTAAGAAAAATGACAGAGAGAGGAGAGCCAATTGAATACATTCGTTCATTTGACAAACAAATATTTATTGAGTTCCTGTTATTTGTCAGACTCTATACTACATGGGTAAACAAAAAGTTGCTTCTCCAAGTGGGAATGTCAGTGAGCTCTGGAATTAACTTTTATTTATAAGACAGTGAACAAAAGGTATATATATTGCTGTTTAACTCTTGCCTTTTATATTACTTAAAATTCATATATTTAATGTGTGTTTACAGTACTTTAAATCTACATAGAGGTATTAAAGATTACACAGAAAATAGATAAAAAGGTTTCTGTCTTCTAGGAATTCATAGTATCTTGCAGGTATCTGACTCAGAACTATATTTGCATAATAAAGGATAATTTAAAAGTATACAAATCAACGCGTGAATAATGGAATACTAAAAAGATCCCACAACATGCAAGAATTGACTGCCTATTTATAAACTCTATTGCCATCTAGTGGCAAAAGTCTTAAAAACCAGCTAAAACCAATCAGCAGGAACAGTTTCAGAACCCCATCCACCTGGAAGCATTCAATCTTACTCTCAGGAATTGGATGCCATAGATGTAATTTTCTCTCTTTGTTCTTGGCCAGTATACAGTAGAGTGAATGGCATGGGAGTTAATATTAATATGTTAGTTATGACTTCCTAATTTAATCTCTAGAAGAAGGGTGTGGAAGGAAATCACATCAATGGAATATAAAATGTGCTTATGCATCATTTCACATGGTGAAAAACCTAATTTATCATCACTTTAGGAACAATTTTCACTTTCCTCTTAGCACATCAAGGGTAAGTATTGCTTCAGAAATAATTTCTAGGCCGGGCGCGGTGGTTCATGCCTGTAATCCCAGCACTCTGAGAGGCCAAGGCAGGAGGATCGCTCAAGGTCAGGAGTTCTGAGACCAGTCTGAGCAAGAGCGAGACCCCGTCTCTACTAAAAAAATAGAAAGAAATTAATTGGACAACTAAAAATATATAGAAAAGATTAGCTGGGCATGGTGGCACATGCCTGTAGTCCCAGCTACTTGGGAGGCTGAGGCAGAAGGATCACTTAAGCCCAGGGGTTTGAGGTTGCTGTGAGCTAGGCTGATGCCACAGCACTCTACCCCAGGCAACAGAGCGAGACTTTGTCTCCAAAAAAAGATAATAATAATAATAATTTCTATAATATTTTCTTTAAAATAAAAATATGAAAATTATCTATGATTATTTTCTTTAAACCATTTGAAGGTATAGGGAATTTGTTCTAAGCATTGTTTTCCTGATTTTGATAGCAACTAGAAGAATGATAATTAGATTTAGTAAAAATCAGAAACCTGAAAAAATAAAATAAGAATCAACTCTTGCTTTTAAGGTTATTTTGGCATAATAGCAGTAAGACATACCAATTAAATTTTGAAAGACATAGCAACCTTAACTGGAGCTTGTGGAAAAGGCAATGTGTGTGAGAGAATAAATAAGTTTATATTATGGTTTTCTAATTTATGTTAAATATCTAAGCATATGTGTCGATCATTATAATAAAAATTATTTTTTAAATAAATTTGCTGAATATAAAACAGGAACTGTGTAGGAGATAAATTTATTTTTGACTTGGCCTTTATGTTCACCCATCCCATAGATCCTGGCTTAAAGGACAGGTTAAATAAGACAGATTGCGGATCTGCACTGAGAGAAAAATGCAGAAATGTTTGATTTGGTTTAGCTGGGTGCAAAAGTTAAAATAATCATACGTCTCAATTCTTGGGATACCTTAACTATTTCATTGTAAACTCCTCTTTTGTGTGACCCTCCATTATTTCACTCTAGATTTCATTTTGTTTCTTATTTATTTTCACCCCAGACTCCTTTCAGGATCCTTCCTTTGCTGTTTCTACTTCTACTTATTTGTGTCCAACATCTACTTAGTATCCACCACTTTTTTGTTTCCATTTTTCCTAGCAATAGACAACCAGGTTGCCTCCTACTTTTGGTACCGCAAGTAATGCTCACGTAAGCATCTTTGCATATGGCTCTCATGCAGGAATCTCCCGGGTTTATGTTCTCAGGGGCATTTTATAGGGATTTTATAGATGTAATTTCATAAAGCAATGAATGATTTCTCTTCAGAATACTGCTCTGCCCAAACTTCTACCTGGAGTGTAGGAGAGCTCCCACTCCCCGATGGCCTTGCTAACATTTAGTATTATGCAACTGTGGCAAATCTTCTTTGCCAAAACAATTGGGTCTTCATTGCTCCGTTTCATTATTCTTAGTGCCGACGTGGTAAACTTGTTAAAAGTTTGTAAACTTGTTAGCCACTTTTGTTTCCATTGTGAATTGTTTACTCATATATTTTGCCTGTTTTTCTATTGGGCGTCTATTCTTTTCTTTATATGTTTGCGTATTATTCGTAATAATATCTTAGAGATTTTTGACAAAGCATTTAACTTTGTCTATGATGTCCTACATTGAGTAAGAACTCTTAATTTTATTGTTGGCCATTTGGTTTGTGGGTTTTTTTGTTTTTGTTTTGTTTTGTTTTGAGTATTTTTTAAGAAGTCCTTACTCACGGTCATGTAGTGTGAAGAAGGAATCCAACTTTGTTTCTATGTGCTTATCCAGTTTTAGCAATGTTATAACTTCTAGTACAAAAGGCATCATTTCCCCGCTGATTGGAAGCACCTCTAACCTGTACCAAGGTTCCATATGTACATGGGTTTGTTCCAGGACTGTTTTTTATTACCATGACTGTGTAGCATGTCTTCATTTCTGCTGAAGTTGGATTTTACCTAGAGCCCAGATTCCTACCCTGGAGAGAACTTGTCTAGAACAGAGCTTCTGTGCAAACAGCAGAAGCATGGTTAGAAAAGCAAAACCACCAAAAGACCCTGAACAATAAAAGATTGGAAACTTGGATATTTTCCCAAATTTTCATAAATGTTATCATAGTGCACATGAAGTATTTAATTTTAATATTATAAAGTGCCCAAATGTCATATAAACTCAGATTTAAATTATTCCTTTTTTAAATCATCAATGCACTTCTCATTTTCAATTGTCTTTTTTATCTACTGTGCTTTAGTGTCATTTAAATTTTAAAAAAATCTTTCTTTTTGCTTTCACTCACTTTTCCTTCTTCTAAAATTCACCTGTTTCCTGAATGTGCCGTTTGCATTGCTTTTCTCTATGTTCTCTTTATGTTTTCTTCCCAAAATCTACCATCTCCCTTCTCTTTAGAAATTAAATCTTTGGTGCGTTTTTTTTTTTTAGGACGATTACTTGGCTTTTGTAAATCCTAGTTCTTTTTTATTAACTGCATAAAAATCCTTTCCAACCTACATTTAAAATGAGAAGAAAGAGAAGGTTTAATTTAAAAGGATACAAGACATGCCTGGAATCTCCTGTGGTGCCAGAAGTAAGGACATGCTCAGACAAGGATGTGGACATGTCACCAGGACACAGGCAGCAATTTGAAAAGCTCCCTGTGGCCAAAGCTAGAACGATTTGAACAACTAAATAAATAATTGTTTTGTATTATAACCCAGAGAATAAAAGAAATATCCATGCACTCATGCTGAGGAAATAAATATTTGAATAAATTAATAAATGGGTGAGAACGAAAAGCTCTACCAAAAGAAGAATTCTAATTAATAAATTTAGAAGGAATGAGGTAAGTAGAAAATCACCGCTAGGCCAGCAGCATAAAAATAATTGTTGCAGACAAGATCCACCAATGAACACAAAACTTTGCAGGCAAATGTTTGAGAGGCAGAATATGTGCCTAGTCCCAAAGTGCTTTCCCCAAAAAGATATAAATTAAACACAAAAGCAAAAGCAATAACTTTACAGCGCAAAAACCTGGCAGGCACCTCCTTCACCAAGGGAACAAGGATAACATTCATTGGTAATAAGACACATTTTCACTTGATAGGATGTGCTGAGAAGGACACAGTATGACTTCCGTGTTGTTCTTGCCAAAAATGCGGAACGTCAATCTAATCATGAGAAAACATCACGTCAACCAATATTGAGGGATAATTTATCTGCCAAGGTCACAAGGAACAAGAAAAGACTGTGAAACTCTTGCAAGCTAGAGGAGACCAAGCAAACACGACAACTAAATGCGATGTAGGATCTTGGATTTCGATTTTGGAACAGGAAAATGAACAGCAGTAGAAAAACTGGTAAACTTCAAATGAGAAAGCTTAGTTAATAGTATCGTACCAATGTTAATATCCTTGTGTTGGTAATTGTTAAATGTTAACATTAGAGGATTCTGGAAGGGGGGAGCATATAGAAACTATATATAATATTTTTTACAACTTTTCTTTTAGTCTAAAATTATTTAAAGATAAAAAGTTATATATGTGTACATTTATTAAACATTGCTTTTCTTCTGAGTTATATTCTATGCTAGAGTTAACTCTTATTACCTTTATTTATCTATAAAGAAAAGGCTGCTTAATTTTTCATGCACCTTAAGCTGAATTCCACATTTGGACTTTAAAAACAAGAGCAACAGCAGCAACAACAAAACACTGGAACTTCCTAAATATCTTATCTATTATGTGTAAATGCGCAGCATGTTTTCTTGCCAAAACCAGAAAACTAAGAAGGAGGTTACAGTTTAGAATTTTGACGGTTGCTCTAATGTTCTGTCAGTTTTTGAGAAACTGATAAAAATATGATGAAAAACATTACACATTCCTCCCTCAATGGGGTACACTCCATCCTTTTGGCCTAGGAATAACCTATTCTGTGATGGTGGTACTGTGTCAGTAGCCTTGTTGGGAGAGGGTTGAGGCTAAGAAATTGAAACTACAGATGCAGAGATGACAGAGACCTCCAGTGGGTGGGAAAATCTTTACCCAATCACCCTGTATAATAGCTCCATTTGGTTTGCCCCTGCACTGTTAGGCATTCTGGTGTCAACTGCTGCACTTTGAATAACTCCCTTGCTCTCCAGTAGTTACGCATCTCTCGCTTAGCATCTCCGGAGGGCAATAGTCCAATTGGGTGACAATTAGAGCATTGGTCTTGAACACTGTTTATCTCTGTTATAAAAGAGTAAAGATGTAAATACCTACAAGCGTATTTCAACAGGACCCAATTGGGCCCCGGGAACATTTGACAACATTTGAAGATATTTTTGACTGTCAATACTGGGGAGGTGGAACTGGCATCCAGCGGATAGAGGCCAAGGATACTAGAAACATCTTACAATATACAGGCCAACCCCCCACAAAAGGAAATATCAGGTCCAAAATGCTATTACTACTGAGGTCGAGATTCCCCAAATACACTAATGACACAGTTTTTTGTTTGTTTGGTTGTTTTTGTTTTTGTTTTGTTTTGTTTTTCGTATTGTTAATAAACTGTATCAGAGTCCTCTAATCCTTAGGGAAACCTGTTAGTATCACAAAAAGAAAAAAAAAATAACACACTTCTAAGGTCCCTTTTAACAAGTTTGTGATGGTGATGTAAGCTGATCCAATGACCCAGCCTTATTTTATCATAACAATAATAATAACAGTAAATAATATTTACATAGAGCTTTAAACTATATCAGGATTTTCTCATGTATTACTTCATTTGAACCTTGGCTTGGGACACCATCACAGTGAGTTCATTCCAGGATAAAGCCAATTAATCTTTTCTGGTAATATCCAAATTCATATATCTAGGGGTCCCAGCAACAATTCCTTCTCCCACAGAGGGCAAAGGACACATAAGTAAGTTGATTCTCAGAACCACACTTCAAAAGCCCATTGTCCTCTGGAGTAAACAAACCAACATTAATGACCCTTGATTATGTACCTAATTAAATTTTTGGCAGTAAACAAAAGAAAACTAAATTAGATTGTTGCTATGAAGTGGCACAACAATGTTCACTCTAATTTTTCTATTTTGAGAAAAGTTACAAAAAGAATTATTACTAGTGTTAGTAAGTAAGCTGTTTTCCTCTTTTTTTTTAAATTATAACATAACCAAATTAGCCAAAGAGGAACTTAGGCTTTCCTAAAATCATCTTGATTTTTAATTATCATTATACCATTTTTTCAACTACCACTAAATGCTAATGATTTCCAAACATATTTCTCCATTATTTGAAATCATATTACCAATAGCCTGTGATCATCTCAAACTTAATGTCATCAAAATGCAATGACTGTCTCCCACTTCCTGTCATAATCGTCTTCCTCTTTTTCTTCTGTGTCCTATCTTGGTAGTACAGTCTCACAGTCCATGAACAATTCTTTCCATTCATTCTTTTCCTAAAATTGATCAAAATTTATCTCAGTAAACTATTTCTTTATTTTTTATAATCACTTTTTAATTGCGTTAAAATACATATAACATAAAATTTGCCACTTGAATAGTTTTTAAGTGTACAACTCAGTGCCATTAATTATATTCACAGTGTTGTTAATTTTGTATCCATGAACTAACCTCTCCCATCTCCTCTCTCCTCTACCCTTTCCAGCCTCTAATAAATATTCTACTCTACTTCTATGACCTCAATTCTTTTAGCTCCCACATAAGAGCGAGAAGCAGTATTTATCTTTCTGTGCCTGACTCCTTAGTATTTTGTTTAACATACTATCCCCCAGGCTTATCCGTGTTGTTGCAAATGACAGGATTTTACTGTTTTTTTAAGGCTGAATAGCATTCCATTGTGTATATATGTCACATTTTCTTTGCCCATTCATATGTTGATGGACATTTAGGTGAACTCCATATCTTGGCTTTTGTGACTATTCCTGCAATAAACATGGGATGCATAAAATATTGCTGATTATTAAAGCTAGGTGATTACTAAAGGAGATTTTTAAGTGTTGAAGAATAAATATACCTAATATATTCTTAATTTTAATCATATCCCTAAGAGGTAAATAGGATAGCTGTTATATGCACTTGTGAGAACTAGCATTGTTGAGCACCTCTATGTATCAGGCATGAAACATTGTTTATTTTATTTAGCCATCACACACACAAAAAAGGCCAGATAAGTATATGGGATGCAAATGTCCTCAATTTCCTGGGAGCCACCTTCCAGAAGCTCAGCCACCCACCATGTCTCAGTCACCCCCATGCCATGCCAGTTCTGCTTTGGCTCATACTCATCTCCTGGGGCTGACAGTTACTTGTCCCATGAGTGCTGGAACCTCCGCCATGGCCACCACAAAGTAGCCAGGCAGATTGATCTTGAGTTCTGACTCCTCCAGCCACTTGAGGACTTTAGTGAAACATCACACCCCAGAACTTGGCATATGGCATTCCAGGAGACAGCGGAAGGGGCCAAAGTATACCTCTAGGCAGTGAGTGAAGTTAAAGTTCATTGAGTCAAACTTTGGTCAGCAGGAAAGAGGAGATGTGTGAAGCTCAGCCAGCTTGCTCCCTAATCCTCCCCCTTCTAGTGTGCTGATCTGACGCATGGATTCTCTTTTCAATGATCCAGGAAATCTTGTGCCAGGTGGACATATCTGCTGATTGTCATGGCTCTGTACCTCTTGTGCCTCACCTCTCTTTCCCTTGCTCTTGCTGCTCCAGATTTTTGCCCCATGCCTCAAATTAAGTACCAGTGCTTTCAACCTGGCCATAGGTTGTTTTCTGAGGAATGTGGACTAAAACGGTTGAAACTGATATCCTCGTTTTACAGATGGGGATAATATTAGTGAAAATCAGAGAAGTTGAGTCACAAAAAATAGCAACGACAGGCCAAATCCAGTCCAAACCCTAAGTCTGTCTGGCTTTCTTCACCGTACCATACTGTACCTGCACCCAAGACAAAAGCGATGTCTTGCTTAAGGCAATAAAGTGACAAAGACAGGATGGTTTTGTCCTGAAGCCTCTGCTTTAATTCAGGAAGCACAATAAAATACAAATGGTCAAACTTAAAAATGGTAATGTCATTAATTCATTCAGAAAGCACATAAAATTATAAAATCCACTAATATATTTCAGGGTTAGAGGGGGAAAGGCTTTTATTAGGCAGGGCTCCAAAACCAAACAAGACTCTGTAATGTTCTTAGCCAAAGGATTTTAATCTTGTCACATTCTCCTGCTGGGTTCCAATCTTCCCTGTGCCAAATATTCCATTACCAAAATTAAATTGGCAATGGTTAAGCACAGTATAGAAGCATTTTCCATGAATATGGACAAAATTAGCATCCAGAAATATTGTGTTGTTTTGGTTATAAATTACATGCTTCTACTTTATTACTTTTGCTAATTGCATTAATTTAATCTTTTTTTGAATTAGTCCACTCATATGGAACAGAAGGATATTCAGTTTAAAATCTCCATTTTATCCTGATTCCACCTCTTCAGCTTCCCCAGAATACTGTCGTGTATCCTTCTATAAGGAAGGAGTTAAGTTAGCTGCCTGAGATCTGCTCACTTCCTTCATAGGGGATATGCCCCCAGGGGATCTGATCTAACCTCCAAGTCATCTGGACTTCAAGATAAATAGACTTATTAATATTTGTAGGAGGAAAAGGCATTGTCTCTAAAGGCTGTTAGGAGGCCATCCCTGGCTAAGGATAGCCTGTAGTAAATAGAATCCTGAATCATTGAGGTGGGGCTCTCAGCAGCATATTCAGGTAGGCTAGGCTTGGGCTATACCTGGGTATAAAATGGAAATGCTTCTCATTTCTGTGAACTTCACCTAGAGATTGACTGTCCAGGTGATGGTACTGTGGAGTCACGGGGACTTTGCAGGCCTTTCTCTGTATCATCTGAGCATTTTGATTCCGTAAGCCCTTGACATTCTTAATAGCTCTTGATGTTGGGAAATACCTCTCTGATTCATGACAGTGTCTGTATTATCTCAACTTCTAAAGGACATCTATGCTTATACATAAATACATACTTCTATTCTTTTTCCAATGTTTTTATGCCAATGTATATTATGCACATTGTTCTGTAACTTGATTTTTTCCTGTTAATTTGAAAATCTAAAAAAAGCCCAAAAAGGAAAAAAGACAAAGGGAGAGGGAATCACTTATAATACCACCAATATTTGTCTTTGTGGTTTTTACATTTTTTGCATTAAGCAAAAATTTGTGTGTGTGGGGAAATGAAATAAATACAACCCGTGTTGGCAGGGATGTGTGGAAACAGGTACTTTCTTACATTGTTTATGGGAACATAAATGGAAACAATCTCTATGGAGGACCATTGCTATGGAGGGCCAAGGCTGTCAAAGTTAGAAATGCATATTTCCTTTAAGTCAGCAATTCTACTTCTAGAAAACTATTCTGTACATGTACCTACACATATACAACACATTGTATGTACAAGGTTATTGATTGCAACCTTGTTTACAAGAGTAAAAGTTTAGAAATAACCTAAATGCCATCAATGGAAAATTGATTTAATTATTCATAAATACATAAAGTATTAAAGAAGCTCTGTATGTACTGATTTAGTAATATCCACAAACTATATTAACTATAGCACACACTGTAACACTTTTTATTAACCACTATGAAATTGTTGGTGTATATCTTTCAAGGATTTTTTTCTTTGTGATCAAACACACATATTTTTCAAATATCATATCATACTAAACATGTTATTTTATAACTTAATTTATTATATTCTCCAATATGATCAATATTAATCTCCTGTTAATAAACTTCAACAATATGAATTTTCAAATGCTTTAAAGTTAACATACAAATACTGAAAAGTATACAAACCACAAGGGTATATCTCAACGACTTACCACAAAGTGAACAAATGCACTTCAGAGCACCTGTGGCAACCTCTGCTACTCTCTCCTGACTTGTTCGTGAATCCATAATCAGTCCTCTTTGAAACAGAATCCTGTATTAACAAATGGAAGTGTTCTACATATATTCTAAATTTTGTATTTTAGAGACTGCAAAATATTTTCCATTAGCAATATTGGGTCAGTTATGGTTTTAATTTCTGACAGTTAATCAACTGCAACTTCTTTTACTAAGCACTTCTTACTAAAACCTCAGCTGATAAATTACAGATCTGAGCTTGTAAGGTGTCTATGACTAATACACGTAAAGCTGAAATTATCCATTTAAACTCATGTGACTAAAGGTCATAAAGACCTGTAATGAATTAAAGCCAGAAAACATTTTCAAATATCTTTTATATGATTGACACTGGACTATGCCCACCTACAAATTTTATTATTTGGAAAATTTTCAACAAGGACATTTGTAAGTCACCTTAAAGATGGTGATTTAGAAGAGGTCATTAAGAATGGTGTCTAAATGCTAAATGATGTTTTAAAAACAGTAAATTTTCTGAAAATTGTGTTTGTCAGAAACTAAGTATTCCATAGAAAATTGATAGGTGTTCTGTTGAAGAAAAAAATCAATCAGATGAAAACATTTTTCTTAGAAAAACCTTCAGAAATATAAGTTAAAATTACCAAATATGTATCTATAATTGCTCTTTTTTCTCTTTTTTTTCTCTCTCTCTCTTTTTTTTTTATTTCAGCATATTATGGGGGTACAGATGATTAGGTTACGTATGATATCCTTGCCCTCCCTCCCCCTCAAGTCCGAGCTTCAAGTGTGTCCATTCCCCCGGAGGTGCGCATCACACTCATTGTTTATGTATATACCCATCTTCTCCTCCCCCCTCCTGCCTGCCCAACAGCCAATAAATGTTATTCTTATATGTGCACTTAAGTGTTGATCAGCTAATACCAATTTGATGGTGAGTACATGTGGTGCTTGTTTTTCCATTCTTGGGATACCTCACTTAGTAGAATGTGTTCCAGCGCTTTCCAGGAGAATACAAGAGGTGCTATATCA
>CAUYSK010041317.1:0-19971 GCA_963575035.1 Avahi laniger | reverse complement strand
ACAAGACATAGGTGGGATGATCAGGGAAGGATTCCTGAAGAGGGAGACTTCCAACTAAATCTTTTTATTTATTTATTTATTTATTTTTTCTTTAAAATAAATTATTTTATTTTAGATGCCCAGCTAATTTTTCTATTTTTAATAGAGACTGGGTCTCACTCTTGCTCAGGCTGAGTGAGCTGGAACTCCTGAGTTCAAGCCATCCTCCCATCTTGGCCTCCCAGAGTGCTAGGATTACAGGTGTGAGCCACCACGCCAGGCCTTAAACTAAATCTTGACAGTGGGATAAAATATAGTTTTATTCAAATGGAAGGAAAGATTTCTCAGGTAGAGGAAACAGTATATGCAAAGTAGCAAAGATTAATGTGCGTATTCAAGGTAACAGCCTTGTACGTGAGCATAGGTTTAATGTGGAAATAATTGGTGAGGGGGGTAAAGAGGAGCTTGAACCAAGCATAAGGACTGGAGTGGGACTGAAGGTCAAACTAATGAATATCATCAAGCAAAGGTATCATATATATGCTCTATTTTCTCCACGTCATTTTCCTGCATTACATCCTTATCCTCTGTCTTGCCTAAAATGGCACCAAGGAAAGGAGACCTAGGAAATGTTACCATGGTCCACAGAGTGGACTTTTTGAGAAGTGTTAGCTAAACTAGAAGAAAAACATAAGATTCCTGTTCCAGGCAGGAATATTGAACAGCAGCCAACTTCATGTCAAAAGTTCTCATGACCAACCTAATTCTTTCTGAGAGATTTCTAGGAGGAATCCAAGTTCTAGGTGTGTAATTTGGAGAGGACGTAGGGAAAGTGGTATTAAGTGTGGAAAAGGAGGGCTCTGACAGTAGGGTGGTCGGGGAGGCCAGGCCCTTCTCCCTAAGCTGGTCTTCTGTCTTGAAGCATAAGACTGAAAAAGTGTTCTGCAAGCTGACATGTTATTGCAATAAAGGGAAAAAGAAGAGAAGAAAAAAATAAATCCCATGGAGTGAAGACATAGGTGATGGGATCAAGGGATAAATGGAAGGACATAGGCATTAAGGGAAAATTTATTAGAAAACATGGCTTGCATCAGTCCCAGGGGCACCAATGACTTGAGGAATACAGTTAGCAGTGGTTCCTGTCCTTCTGGGCTTAGACCTTACAGCATGTGACATTTCTGAAAAATGAGTCTCAGTCTACCCAATGCCTCTAGCTTGCTAAAGATGGATTCCAAGCATTGTGAATGCGTATTTTGGGGAAGGGAATGGAAAGGGTGGAAACTCCGCTCTTTCTGGTTAAGTTTTTGTCAGAAATTGCAGAAATCTCTATTTACTTAAAAATCATTCAGAATGAAGCTATACCAGCGTCCATGTCACTGGAAGTAGCAAAGCCTCAGCCGACCAAAAGTGCCTTTGAACACATAGCAGCCCACAGATGAAACCTGACGAAGAGATCTGGAGCCCTGCCTATGAGGGTAGTATGCCTCACCTGACTACCTCCACTTTTCAAATTTAGTTAATTTTCAATTTCCTGACTCAGTCAAAGCAGTTCTATATGGATATTGCTAAACTCAAGCAATACATTCAGCCTCTCTCTGTGCCAGCATCTTTCTAAGTACTGGAGATTCAGAGATGAACAAAACACAATCCTGACCAACCTCCCAGAAAATTCAGTCTTACAAGAGATGCAGGCATGCTGACCACAATAAGAAGTGTTCTGGGAGCTGTGATGAAAGACCATGCACAGAGAAAGCATGCAATTGGTGGAAGGGGGTTGTCACTAGACCCATTTGAGTTGGGCATTGATGAATGGATTCATAAGAGCTCACTGAAGGATGAAAGGGTTATAAAGGAATTGCTAAGCAGAGTGAAAAGTATGTGAGGATGGAGCCAGGATTTTGCATATTTGTTTAAGGAAGAGATTTTGTAAAGTTAATATCAGATCTTTTCATACATCTGCTTCAAATCTTCCAATGCCTTCTCATTGCACTCCACTGGCCCTCTTTCTATTCTTGAAATACACCAAGTTTATTCCCATTTTAAGACCTTTGCTTTGCTGTTTTCTCTATTTTGAATGTTCTTCCCGAATGCCTTCTCATCTTTCAGATCTCATCCCAGATGCCATCTCCCACAAAAGAGTCTTTCCTGACCACTTCATTTAAATTAAACCTCCTACTGAAGTCACTCTCTCTCAATCCTGTTTTATTTTCTTATTTGCACTTGTTACCATTCGAAATTCTGTTTCTTTCCACACTAGAGTATAAGCTTCTTGAGATAGACATTCAGTGTCTAGAAGTTCCTAGCACAATATGTGGATTGAATAGATGAATTAAATGGTGAATAGAACCACTGTACTCAAGGCATAATTGCTCAGTCGACTAAGTAAAGAGAATAGATCTAATACGCTCTCTTGAAAATTCAGAAATCAACAAAACTGTGTGCCTGGATAGATGGCTAAGAAAGAACACGTGGATAGGGCCAAGATTATCCATAGAAAAATATATAGGATGTAATGCCCTGACAACTAACATAGAACTGTGAATTTTACAGCTTTCAATTTTAAGTAAGATGATATATTTTCTCTTTTAAGTAGAATTGAATTATCAATGCAATAGTTGACTACTGTGTTGAGCTGGCCAAGGCTTTCCTTATGCTTCAAAGAGACAAAATCTTGAAAATAACTATAATCAACCCTCAGTATCCTCAGGAGATTGGTGCCAGGATCTCCCCAGACACGAAAAATCTCAGCTGCTCAAATCTTTTATATAAAATTGTATAGCATTTGCACATAACCTACCACATCCTCCCATATACTTTAAATCATTTCTAGATTATTTATAATCCCTAATACAATGTAAATGCTATGAAAATAGTTATTATACTGTATTTTAAAATTTGTATTACTTTTTATTGTTGTATTTATAAAAATTTTTTGAAATATTTTTGAACCATGGTTGGTTGAATCCGTGGATGCACAACCGTGAATGGGTGAGCTGACTGTATACATTCCCTAGAGAATGCATTTGACCTGAGCTCTAAAATGCCACTCTAAGAAAGGGGAGCTTGGAAAAGTTCCCTGTTCAGTGATTGTGTTTTAATAAATAAAATGGCAGCTGCGATGAAGAGAAAGCAGCATATGGAATGAAAACCCTACAAGAAAATTGTCTGCACAATGTTGCAGTAATCACCATGGCATGTGCTTCCCTAAGAATGATGGGATGTTTGTCAACACACGTTGAGCAAACGGTGGGAAAAGACTTCCATTTATAATTCATCTCTCTATCAAGTTAAATACACAATACCTCGATTGTGGGTTGGCACAGACTAAATATTTAAAAGCCTCCTATAGTGCTCCGGGTCTTCATTGTTGCCATTCCAGGCAACACCAGGAAATAAGCATTTCCCTCATGCAGAGTCACTGACAAGCACCTTTCCTTTCTTAATCAAACAAGCACCAGTCATTTTATGCTGGCTGTTAGTGCTCTCTGACCAACTAGAGAGACTTCAAGCTATAGAGAATAAACCCAATTATACTCCTAAATTTGCCTTATTGTAAAAATTAGTTAAGTGTAGGATTCCACAGTACTCTGAATATATTTTTATCATGCCATCTACATCACTTCACTGAAGTGTGTGTGTATGTGTGTATTGTGTGTATCTGTGTGTCTCCCTCTCCTTGATGGAAACCACTTGAGAACAATTAGCTTTCCTTATATGTCTTGATACAACAAGGACCTATCACATAGTGGATGCTTAAAAATCGACTGTGAATAAAATACCAGATACATCTTCAAACTAAAACTGTGTTAAGTACTCCAAGTAGATATGGGAAAAAAAAAGGTGAAAATAGACCAAGCACATGGACGATAGCTTCTTATATACTCATTATTTTCATAATCACTCATTCTTTGACCAAGCATAGTTTTTCCAAGTCAGTTTCTTTCTTTACAAAGAAGACTTTAAGACATTAAATACAATGAAAATACAATCTATGTAAATAAACAGTAACTAAGTATAATGTCGTTAAAAAACAAGAATCACTCTCTGCATTGAGTAAGACATTGTAAAGAGCTACAGAAGCAATCATTTTGCCTCCAAATTCATTTATACCCAAAGATGACCAAAAGGAGGAGGGAGAAGGAGAAGAGGATGGAGAAAGTAGTAAGTTCCTATTATTAATAAGTATGATCATCATACTTATTAATAAGAGCAGTTAGCATTTATTGTGGACTTACTCTGTAATAGACAGTTACATTCCATTCATTACTATTAACATGTAATTAAGAACGAGAAAACAGGTTTAAAGAGGGTAAGCAATTTCCCTAAGGTCACACATCTGACCAGTGAGTGGTAAAGTTAGCATCAAAATCCTGATGCATCTGATTCCCAATCTAAACAGGTAACCACTGCTTCCTTCTGACCAATATTCCGTACCATGTACTAAGGAAACAGCCAGATCCAAATGGCCCTGTCTCAACAGGGTTTCACAGAGCAGCAGGGGAGAGAAACAGAGACTATGAACCCCTGAAAGGGCCAGAATTTGCTCTGTCCCCTATTCTATGTGCTAATATAATCCTAAGGGTTTAAAGTACAGTTATATGCTGCTAACTCTCAAATTTATATATCATGCCCTACCTATCCTTTGAACTTCAGACTTATCTTTAATTGCCTACTACAAATCTTTACTTGGATGTCTAATGGGCATCTCAAACCTAACATGTCTGAAACAAAATTTTTAACTTTCTTTCTTTAATAGCACTAACCAGTCATTGAGCCTAAAATCCTACTAGTCATTCTTGGTCCCTCTCTTTCTCTTACATCCTATATTAAATCCACAAGCAAGTTCTTTTTTTTATTTTTTTTTTTTGACTGTAGGATGAGAAATTATTTTATTAAAATTTAAGAAAGGAACAATGATGCTTATTAATCCAGGACCCACCATCAATTGTAATACATATCTTGATTGCAGAGATTTTAAGAATACAAGCAAGTTCTTTTGATGTTACATCTGAGATGTATTCTGACTCCAATCTCTTTTCCACTCTCCACCTCTAGCTCCACCGGCTCTTCCCTAGATCTCTGTAGATGCCTCCTTCAGTCTTCCTTAATCACCATTTTCTTTCTGCTGGACCACTGTAGCAGCCTCCCCACAGCCTCTCTGCCTGAAGCCCGCAATCTTGCTCTTGAACCACTGCAGCAATCTCTATAGTGATGTCCCTGTCTTTGGTCTTGTTCTTTCCCCTTCACTGCTCCCTTTAGTTGATTTTCTAGCAGCCAAAGTGATGTTTTAAACATATAAGTCAGATTCACATCACTTTCCTTGTTGAAAATCTTCCAGTGGCTTTCCAATAAAAATTTAAGGCAAAATCCAAAGTCCTTACCACAGCCTACAAAATTCTACATCTAATCAAACTTCTGGCTATTTCTCAGATCTCTTTCTTCCCACTTGCCCATTCTGTTACACTGGCTTTCTTGCTTGTTCTCATTTCTGGGTCTTATTCCATGCCGTTCCCTCTGCCTTGAATGTTCTCTAGATATTCACATGGCTAATTCTCTTATTTCATTCAGATTTTTACTCAAATGTCCCACAGAATCTAAAATACGCCTCCTTCCATAACTCTATATTTGTTTGTCCTGCCTTGTCTTCATGTCGCTTAATCAGCACCTGGTATTATAGTATATATTTGTTCTGTTATTTTTGCCCACTAGAATACAAGCTTCAGGAGGGAAAATATTTTGTCTGTTTTGTTCACATAGTGTCTCCAGGATATGGAATGGAATCTAGCACGTAGTAAAGTGATTAATAAATATCTATGGACTGAATATTGTTTCTCCAGGGTCCACATAAGGCCTGGAACATAATATTTGAAAAAAATATTTATTAAATTAAAATGGACATGAATACCAAATGGTAGTGTAGTAGGTGAATGAGAATATGTTTGGAGCCAGCCAGACTCAAGGTTGCAAGGCCATTTTTAAAGTTCTATTCAAGGGATGGTAGAGAGTCCAGGTGAGGATGGGTAAGTGGGCCAACAAACAGGCTGACTTTGAAATCCTGGTTCTTGGAGTATAGACAGTATTGGAGAATCCTACTTAGGTATTTGAGTCTTTCTTTAAAAATGGTAGAATTGAATATTGCATTATGCGGAAGGGGATAAAAACTCCATTAATCTAGTATGGCTTTTCGTTTTACTTCTCGTAATTAGATTCCTTGCCAAGTGGTACCCAGCCCAGCTTAAACTTCTCCAAAGTTAGAGAACACTGTCACATTTGCCAAAGCTTTGCCTGCTCTAACAATTCCCCAACATCATATATTCTCCTTTGACAGATACAGTGCTAACCAATTCAGAAAAAGAAGGGAAGAAGAACCCAGTGTTTTATGAGCATCTGCTATATGCCAGTAACTGTGCTAAATGCTTTATCCAACTTAGTTTATTTAATCCTTATAACTTATAACATGGAAATCCCCAATTAAAGTCTAGAGAGATGATGAGACTTGCCTAAAACTTAGTACTTGAACTGAGACAATTTCATGATTTTGTGGGAAAGAAAACAAAACAAAACAAACAAAACACCACGTAAAGGTTAATAGTCAGGGACTAAACAAGAAACTAGATGGCACATTCAAACTAGTTAATGTTCCAGGAGAGTTTATAGCAGGATTATTTTCATGGTGCAAGCAGAGTGTAGGAAAACCTGGAGGTATAGTATTGTACCCAGAGCTAGAAACCACCTGTAGGCATTAAGGGGAAAGAGGAGGAAGTGGTTGCCAGACCCTGGAAGCTGAAGGGTTATGTTGTAAGGGTCACTTTACAGCAAATACGACTTTTAATCAAAGGACACAGCTACCCAATGTGACCCTTTATGAAGAAAAATAGAGAAATAAATACACAACTTTATTTCTCCCTCCCTCTGATCTTTTGGAGGT
Organism: Avahi laniger; assembly: GCA_963575035.1. NCBI lineage: Eukaryota > Metazoa > Chordata > Mammalia > Primates > Indriidae > Avahi > Avahi laniger. The sequence goes on along the minus strand of CAUYSK010041317.1, from coordinate 13,064 downwards.
ACCCCTGACTGGCTGAAATCACAGGTCAAGGCAGTATGTGCATGTGATTTATACAGATCAGCCTGGAGGTAGGGTGGGAGATAGAGTGCAAAAGGTTAGAAAGAGGAACAGGAGAGACAAATGGGATATATCCTCCATTCCCATTTAAAGAAGGTCATGGAAGGCTTTAAATAAACTTGAATGTGGATTACATTTCTTTGTCTTAACCTGCCAACTCTTGTTTTGTTCACTATAATGCCTGAAACAAAAGATTCTCTTTAAATGATTATTATTTTGCAATTACAGTTCAATTTAATGAAAATTATGTGCTTTTTTCATATCAACTTCTCTAAAAATTCCTCTTTGGTACTTCATGAACATCCCATAGTCCTTCCAGAGCATTTATATATAGCCTTTTTTAATTGTTTCTCTAAAACAATTAGAATTTCATTATTATATTTGAAATTTTAATATAGTCATTATAATGTCAAAGGAAACTTCTCTGAGACACATTCATATTTTCATATTAATGGAAGTGCTGTTATAATGTTAATAGAAAAATGGGTTTAATCAATTATTTAATTCAGTCATTAACTACATACTACCCTAAAACTCAAGGGAATATAAAATAAACAACTCATTTAAACAACGAAAAAGGATTGTGCTTTGGAAACATTCAAGGTATATTCAATAATTTTAAATCACTTTAATCTAGAATGGCTAATTCAATAAAAATAGAAAAAGCATGCCACATGAAAGGGACACAGTTCTTAGAGTTAGACAGATTAGGGGTAAAGTCCCAGCTCTACAGTTCACTAGCCATGTGATTTTGCAGTGTCTTAAAGTCTCTGAGCCTCAGTTTGTCTACAAAATAGGTGAATTAATTCGTATTTCATAGGTTTAATTGATGATTATGGTGAATAAAATATATAAGGATTCTATTACATAATACTACAGTGCTTGGCACATTGAAGATGCTCAGGAAATAGGAGTTACGTAATATCTGTTAATTTTTATTCTCAAATAAGGCTTCCTTCAGATATCCTTGCCTCTTTTCCCACTTAAGGACTTCTTTTACTTCATCTCTTACACACAATGCCTGTAACTGTCCAAAGCAAGGAGCCCTTTGTTTCCTTCTCTCTGGGCTCTGCCCCATCATTCTTTATTCCCTAAGACAAAGGTACCTGCCAAGTCAAAGTTCCCCATCCCCCCAAATATATTTCTCCAATTCTTAGAACAAGGAAAAGGAAAGGAGGCTAACCTATTATTTTAGAAGAGTATCCACTTCCCAATTCTGATGCACTTTAAAACCCAAGGCAAGAGCAGAGGAGCTGAAAATAGAAAACTTGAAAACTTCAATTCATGAAGGGTAATGACCTTTTCCACTGGGCCCACATGTTTGGCACAATCCTTCCCTAGTGAAGTTGGCAGTGAAGGAGAAGTTCAGATTTAGGAGCAACAGTAAGTATCATTACTCCAATTTTAGAAAGTAAAAAACAAGATCAAAGTCAAACCAGATTTTAATAAGGGGGAGCGCCACAGGGGCAGCTGCAGTGATGCTAATCTCAAAGATGTGTTCAACATAAATTGAAGTAGAATGAGGTAATGGAAAACACTGCATGTAACTGAACTATCTACTATATGTAGTTGGAAGTAATGCCTTGATAAGCTGTTGCTGTAGATGTGTGTGTAAGAAAGAAGACCCCTATGCCTGAGCTACAACAGATTTTTACTAATTGGCTAGAGAGAGAAGGCAGGTTCAGAATTTCAGGCTTTCATTTTTGCTACGAGGGATTTGCAAATATGGAGCCAATGCAGAGTTTTTCAAGAGGTACAGAGGCTATATCCTGCAACCAAGGGTATTCCTTTTTTCCTGCTCCCCCATGTAGCACTCAGGCTCTTCTGTAAATTAAACTATTGAAAGAATACTTAATGAATATCAGATTGGAGGGCTTAAAAATCATTGGTTGGCTTGAGACAGTCACACACTTTGGTCTGAGCTTACCAGCTATTAAGTGGGGGGTTTGAGATCATCATTTTATCCCTTAAGACTCCAAATCCTAAATTCTTTTCACTTGCCTACTTTGTGTTTCAAGAGTGTAATGGTTAATTTTGTTGTTGTTGTTAACTTGACTGGGCTAAGTGATGCCCAGATAGCTGGTAAAACATTATTTCTGCTGTGTCTGTGAGGGTTTTTCCAGAAGAGATTAGCACTTGAATTGGCAGACAGAGGGAAAAAAAGCTAACCAATGCTGGTAGGCATCATCCAATTCGTTGAGAACAAAAAGGCAGAAGAAAGGCAAATTTGCTCTCTCTGTTTGAACTGGGAAATTCATCATCTCCTGCACTTGGATATTAACATTCCTGGTTTTGACCCTTCAGATTCAGGCTGGGACTTACACCATCACCATCAGGCCCCTAATTTTCAGGCCTTTGAATTCAGACTGGTACTTACATAATTGACTCCCTTGTACTCAGGCCTTTGGGCTTGGACTGAATTACATCACCAACTTTCTTGGTTCTCTAGCTTGCAAATAGCAGATCATGGGACTTCTTGGGCTTTGTAATCACATGAGACAATTATTATGATAAATATCTATCCACCCATATAACCTCTTGTTTCTATTTCTCTGGAGAATCCTGACTAATACAAAGAATATTCAAAATCTTAAGATAATAAAAGATAATGTTCTGGGGAGCATGAACTCAGGAAATGGAGAGAGAAAGAAAGACTCAGGAGGCAAATTCAGAACAGGTTTCCTGAGCTAATTTTTGTAGGCTCATCTTATGGTTTTTGGCCAAAAATGAATCCATCTCTTTATCTAAACATTCTGTTTTTCCTAGGCTTGGAGATTCTTGTTATTCCCCCTAACTTCAGATCTTGTTTCTACTTTTCCAATTTCTTCCTTGAGCATCATTTTCCTCATCTGACAAAAAATAGTCATGATATTTTATAGTTATTAGAAATATTAGAGAAAACAAATGTAAAGCATTTAGGCTAGTACCAGTGCAATAAATGGCAGTTGTCATTATCAATTTTATTCTTGCTTCTCTTTCTAGCATCATCATCAGACACCTTGCAATTTTCTATTTTCATACCTGTCTTTCCCACTAGACTGTGAGTAACTCAGTGGCATGGGGCCCACATCTGTTCATGACTGCATGCTTAACACTCAGCACAAAGATTAGTACAGAGAAAATTTTCAAACATTCCTTGAAGGAATGAAAGAGTGAATGGTTTTCTCTTCTCTGAACACTGTTCTATCAGGCTCAACTGCTTGCTACTACCTGAACGGCACTTGAAATTCACTCCGCAGAGGACAGCGGTAAAGGAGGCCCTTTGTAAAGATGACCTTTAGGTTTTGGCTCCATTCAGTCACATTTTCCTTCTGCTCTTATCTCACAGGAAAAGAGACTGGAGGAGATATCAAGGGAAAGGATATTAAAACCTGGAGAGCCTAGATGCAATTTGCACCTCCACAATTGCCCTGAGGACCTTAAATTGCAACTAATTATCACCAGTAATTAGGGCTGCTCTTCAGAGAGGCAAAAATAGTGTCCTACAGAGAGCACACTATGTTCCTCAAAGAATAATTCAAATGAGAGAGAGGTCAGTCCCCTCCCAGCATCTTTCCCTAACAAGGGGCTCCATTCTGCTTCAGTGACTGACCCAAAGACTTAGTGCCTGGACCAGCAAGACAATAGAGACAGAAACAACACAATGCATCTTGAAAGTGTTCTGCAATTTTAAAAGTGCTTACATTTTCAATATCATACTAGATTCTCATACCAGTCATGTGACAGAAATAAGACTCATTTATTCATTTTATACCTACCATGTGCAATTTACTCTACTAAGCACTGAAAATATAATAATAAACACACCACAAAATACTTGCCTTCACAGAATTGAAGACTCATGCAAGAGACAGTGAATAAATATATCATCACAGTACAATATAAGCAGTGCTTTAATAAAAGTATAGGTAATTGTGTTAAAAAATTATTAAATCCATGTTACAGAAATGTGACCAGGTGCCTTGGAGATGGTAGCGTTTGACTATCACAGCAAATGCATGATATTAATAATATCTCCAATATATAAATAAGGAAACTGAAGCTCACAAAAATTAAATAACTTGCTCATGGTTAGACAAAATGTAAAGAGCCAAAACCAAAACCTAGGCCCTTTAACTCCAAATTCCTAGCTTGTTTTAAGAAAGCATCTCTATTCAATATTAATTTGCCCCTACAAGCTTTCCTAAAAATGTTTATCTAGCCTCTACTTAAGTATGTTTAGAGGTATAAAGCTTTCCCATTTCGTAAGGTAGCCCATTTCATCATAGGATAGAGCTCATTTTAAAAAGTTTCTTCCTTAACAGAAATAGCAATGGGGAGGAAATACTGTGCTAAGAGAAAAGGGACTTGGATATAGTTATGGATACAGAAAATTTAACTTTCCAGATAGTTTTGTGAGCCAGACAGAAAACTGGGAGCTCTGACTAAAATGAAAAGGATGGAATAGACCAAGAGTCACTATGGATACAGAGAAATCAGAATTTTCATATATTGCTGATAGGAGCGTCCACTGGTAGTATCAGCACTATTTGTAAAATAGAACATATGTGTGGCAGGCTAACTGATGCCCCTCCACACTCCAGGATGTCCACATCCTAATCCTGAGAATGTTATTTAATATAGCAAAAGGGATTTTGTAGGCTTGATTTCAGTTGGGGATCTTGAGATGGGGAGACTTTTCTAGATTATCTGGATGGGTCTGACATAATCATAAGGGTTTTTACAAGAGTAAAGGTGATGTAAAGACAGAAGCAAAAAAAAAAAAAGACAGAAGCAGGGAGAGATTTGAAGATACTATTCTGCTGACTTTGAAAATGAAGGAAGGGAACAGAAGCCAAAGAATGTGAGGAATAGCTCTAATACCTGGAAAAGGCAAGAAAACAGATTCTTCCCGGAGCCTTGAGAAGGAACCAGCCCTATCAACGACTTGATTCTAGTCATATAAGATTCACTGTGACCTTATCATCTTCAGAACAGTAATAGAATAAATTTTGTATTGTTTTAAGCCACTAAGTTTGTGGTAATTTGTTATAGCAGCAGTAGGAATCTAATACAATATATATGCTCAATGAGTAATTTCACCCCTAGATATACATCCAACAGAAATGCATATATATGTATACAAAAGGACATATACCATAATATTCTTATAACACTATTTTTAATATAGAAAACTAGAAGTTCCCAAATGCCATCAACAGTAGAATGGATAAAATAATTGTGTGACTAAGTCAGGATACCCTTAGGTGAAAGGGAGCACAAGGGAGAATTTATTAGAAGTTGGTGATGTTGTTTCTTGATCTGGGTATTAGTTACAAAGATGCGTTCAGACAGCGAAAACTTCAAATTGTAGACTTATGATATGCATACTTTTATGTTTGCAAATTATATTAAATACAAAGTTTAAAAACAAACCAGAGTTCTGACTCACTAATGTGCCTCAATTATTTAAAAGTAACTCATGGAAGTCCCAAAGCCAGTGTTTGGGGAAAAAACTAGAAACTTTTGGCTCTAGGCAATCATTTAACAAGATCTGCTTCATTTAGGCTTGTGAAAAGTCTTTCATGTCTGTTATTTAGGCATGTTCCTATTATGGACATCCCCATTCCATGTACATGCTATTCTACTTGGTTGAAAAATTCAGCCTGTCATGTGTTGTAATAGAGTTATGGCATTGCTTCTTCAAAACAGAGGTAGCTTTGTTGAAGTGGAGTAAGCATGGATCCGGGAGGCAGGAGATATTGGCTTGAATTGTAGCCTTTTCGTTCTAAGATCATCTGTAAAATGAGTGGCTATAGGATTAACTATAATCTGTAAGAAATTATATGTGAATACCCTAGTTCCACTCTGTGCCTGGCCCATAAAGAAGATCAGAATACATGTGTTGTATCTGAACAAGGGAGGAAGATTTCACCCAGGAATGCATATGGAGTGGAGCAGGTGGAGTTATGTCTACGCCCTTATTGTCTGGTCAAAGTGGACATGAAAGACACAAGACAGCACTGAGAAAAGTCCCAGAAGCTGAGCTGGTTTAGGCCAGGGCTGGAGCAACCTGAGATGTAAGAATAGATATGATCTGAGAACAGGAAAATACCAGAGAGTAACATCAAGTAACATATCTAAAGATCAAAATTGTGGTATAGCCACGACAGTAGGTCAGGAAGCACGAGATTCTAAGAGGCAAGTAAGGAATGGAGCATTGGATAAGGCAAGTAAAGGTTTCAGGACACAGACTGTGAACAGTTTTCCAGGGCTAAGAGTTCACTGCAACCTGGCACTGGCTTAATAACATGAAAGTTTAAAGGGGCACTGCTGAACTAGAAAAGCTGGGCCTTGAAGAGTTTCAGCAGTGAGAATTTTCTTTAGCTAAACCATTCCCAGGTAAGGTTGGGGCTTGGGACACAGCCTCTCTCCCATAAATGGCTTTAGGAATTCACAAATTAAAGGAAAGTTCAAAAATCTACTTTGATACATGGCAATATGCTACCCAATGGTTTTCTGTTGTGTTCTATAACCTTTCTACTGTGTGTCTGTTTTGTTATTGATTTTAATTATGGAATATAATTTCCAGCATGAAGACTCAAGGCAGCTCCCTCCGGCGGGCCAAGCTCTTGCCAGAGCCTCCCTGAGGAAGGCAAATGGGAAAGCAGTATGGCTAGGAATGGCGTGGGTATTCCTTACAAAGCACACAATGGGTTCTTTTCATATAAATGTCACTGCTCTGGTCTGATGCTTCTCCACCATTCCACTAAGTGTGAATGGGGAATGGAATTTGGGAACAGAAATACTGCTCAATTGCTGTGCTCATTTCAGGAAAGAACAAAGGAACTTGCAAAGTACAGCCTGAAGCCAGAGTGTATGGTGTGTCTAAACTGTGAGAGAGAAAAAAAGTTTCAGTTTCCCAAGAGTTCAGGTCTGAAAATAATATAGCCTATGAGACATACACACATACGCACACAATATACCCACCCTCTATGAAAAAATGCATAGTTCAAAGTACCACATCTACTCACTAGCAAACTGGTTTCACTGATCAACACATAAGTACACATATAAGAATAACATTTATTGGGTGTCGGGCAGATGGGAGGGGGTAGGAGGGGATGGGTATATGCATACATAACGAGTGTGATGCGCACCATTGGGGGGGAATGGACACGCTTGAAGCTCTGACTTGGTGGGGAGGGAGGGCAAGGGCAACATATGTAACCTAAATATCTGTACCCCCATAATATGCTGAAATAAAAAAAAAAAGAAAAAAAAACTAAAAAAAGAAAAAAAAACTAAAAAAAGAAAAATGTCATGAAATGTGAATCTGTAGACTTGGGTTCTAGTCCAAATTCTGTCATTAACTACCAAAGGGACCTTACACAAGTCACTCAGTGTCTCAGAGCGTCAATTTCCTATCCTGCAAAACAAGATCATTTGATTCTATAACTGCTTCCTCTGTGCCAAGCATTATGCTATGTGATTTCATTTAATTACCAGAATGACTTTGCCAGAAAAACATTATAATCCAAGTTCCTTGGGGCAAGAATTCCCTCTTTTATTGTACTTATCACTCCATACTATAATTTATTTGCATAATGTCTGCTTCTTACCCTAGATTGTGACACCTTCAGAGCAAAAGTGGGTCTGATTTAATCCTATGTCCCTAGGGTCGAATATCTGTCATAGTAAGGCACAAGCACAGAGACTGCTAGAGACTAAAGGCCAATTGTTAGTTGACTTCACTAAAACACAACCCAGGAGCAACAAGTTGTGAGAAGACCCTGTGGTTTTGGCTTCTTTTCTTTGATACCAGAGCAGTAAGGCCCTGTCTATTTCTTACACACACACACACATACATTGTCTCTCTCTCTCTCTCTGTCTGTCTCTCTCTCTCTCTCTCATTCTAGGGTGTGGATATTAACAGAGAAACAGTCCAAGGTCTGTCAGGCAAAGTCAGTACTAACGGCATTGGAAACCAGGCACAACTTGAGGGGACCTTGCCACAGGTCAGGTTCTCCATGAAGCAGAGACAGAAATGGAGATTAGCACTCACAATGTTTAAGGAGTGCTGTTGGGATCAACACCTGTGGAAGGAAGAGGAAGGAAGTAAGATCTGAGGGAGGAAAATTAAAATGTGAAGCAAATCCAAAGATAGACTTGCTGAGCACTTGGGAAGCTCTGGAGCTAGGATGGACTTCCACAGTTGTCCCAAGTTGGGTTGAAATGACCAGGCCTTCATCCTCCTTCCTGAATGAATCAGTCATTGAATGTGGAGTCCCAGGAAAGGGCATGACATTGGCTGGGCAGCTCTCAGTATCTGAGGCTGAAGAGGATTATAGCTGAAGTTTGTCTGCTGAGTGCACTCCCAGGAACTGGGACAATATGTCTTCCTTGAAGGAGAATATGGAAAGTGTATCAGAGTGTCCACCACATATATCAAGGTCACCAAATCTGGACTGGAAATAGGTCAAGAGACATAAAGTTCTAATAAGACAGGACAGCTGGTGGAGAGGAATGGGGAAACATATGTCAGGATAAAAGTCCAGTCAGGCAGTCCAGGGTCCTTGGAGGCTGCACAACGGGGCCAGAGATCATAAGTCCAAGGAGGCAACGACTGAAGTCCAGGGAGTCAGGCGATGTTCACAGCATCAGGAAGGTGTCAACTGACACAGCAGACATGGTTTCAAAGCCAGTAGCTAAGAGAGCTCTAGGAAGTAACACCAAGGAATTGAGAAAGAAGGAAACTACTATTTATTAAGTTCCTACTTAACAATCCAGAATGGCTATGCCACAGCCAAGATCAAAGAGACTCTAGACATCATTTGTGGATCCAAAATTCCAATGCGCCCCTCTTCTCACAAGATCAGTACCACCAGATATTATTTTTGAGTGAAGGAGGAAAGCAGGGGAGGGAAGTAGAATTCTGAGAAACCAGGCAATTTTAACTAAAGAGCAATATACCAATATAAATGAATGGATTGCTTATGGCACAGGACCAAGTTTACCGGTTTGGAATAAAATTTATTGTTATTGTTATTTATTTTCAATCTTTATAGCACATAGGAACTCCTGAGGAACACCAGAGCTGTTTTACAGAAAGGAAGATACTACATTTTATCTGTGTGGTGTGAGTAAAATTTCTGGACACACTACACTAATATAAAATATTAACATTGGATTTGTATGTTATAATTTTATAGTATTAGACTTCATGTATCTCATTCACTATTGTGTCTCTAATGCCAGTACAGTATAAATCTTAGTATTTGTTGAATCAATGAATAAATGAATGAATTCATTTTGAAAAGTGTCTTATAACACTACTGTGAAGTAGATATTATTACACTACCCATTGAAAATCAAGGTTCAGGAACATTAACTGAGTTGTTAAAAGCCTCATACAATTTGTATGTGATCGTATTAGAGCTTAAACCTGGGTCTCCTGACTCCAAGGCCATTTCCTGTTTCCACTATCACTTGTTGTCACTTCAATCGCATGCTAGTCACAAACCCACCACTAAGATGTTAAAGGACATAGAGAGATTTTTCTAGGTTCCACTCTAGGTCTAGGATCCTGCCCACTGACTCATGATTTAGATTCCTATTCTGTTGTGAAGCATCCGCTATTAGCAGTTCTCACATATTCATGTTTGATATGAATTTCTACATAGCTCAATTTAAGAGGCACAAGCCACCTCCTTGGCACTGACTTTCTGCTCACACAGTAAAAGCCAATCTCCCTCAGCATTTTCAGCTCCTTTCAGTGCTTACTCAACAGTTTCTGTCTTTTGACTCCCCAGATTGAGAGTTTAGAAATGTAGTCCATGGCTGGAGACTAATGGTTTCTGTCTTCCTGTTTATAGCAATGCTCTTTGCGAAGCTGAAAGAGATCCTTTAACCCTGGCCTCTCAGAATGATGCCTGCACAGTTCTGTAAATATTTCCAGATAGTTAAGAGGGTAAAAGTCAAGATTAAAGCCCAGGTTGAAGGGTTAGATTTTGAATAGAACACCCATAAGTAAAGGCTTAGGAACAGTTTTGAAAGGTGAAAATTTAGAATATTAAAGCTGACAAAAACCTCAAAAAGCATTGGTCCAACTGCACAGATGGGGGAACAGTAGCCCAAAATGCAGATGAGACTTGGCCAAGGTCACAAAGCCTGAAGTTCTAAGGCACACTAGATTACTCTTTAAATATTTTGAATCCTCCATTCCCTACCCCCAACCCAACATCTCTACCTTCATTTCCTAAGGCTCTTCCCCTAGGAGGTTGGCCAAAATCCTGTGGAATTAACAATTGGCACTTGTTTTACTAAGAAAATTATACATTCTCCATTTCAAAGGCTAGGGTAATTTAGATGCAGACAGTTTAAGTCACTTACCAATGGTCACCTAGCAAAACATGTTATATTTGACTGATATCTTTCTGACTTCTAATCTCTAGACCCCCAAATCTCTGCCATTCACATTTGTATGACGTGTATTCATTACAATCCGTTTTCCAATGAAACCAAACCATGTTGACTCTCTATTACTTATACAGAAAGGCCTGAATTTGACTATTCAAATCCCTTAATATTCTGGCTCCAAGCTAATCTAGGCCTTCACCATTACACTGACCCATGTTTAGCCTACTCCAGGCCAGTGCTCATCCTGATCCCTCCAACCCCTGTGCTTTGAGCACCATCTTCTAATTTCTTTACCTGCTAAATAGTTCTCATCCTTCAAGGCTAAACTCAAATAATTCCTCCTCCCAGAGGCATTTTCTGAGTTCTCATGATAGAATTCAATGTTCACTCCTTTGTGCCCCCATACCATTCTATATCTGCATTATGGCATTTTAAGTTATATTTTAATTTTTTAGTAATGTATTTGAATCCTGCACTTGACTGCATCTCCCTGAAGGAAGGATATAATTCATTTTTATAAAATGAATGAAAATATCATTCATTAAATAGAAAAGCAGATAGTGGAGAAAAGCATCAGAATGTAGAAGATGTTTTAATAAATATTTATTCTCCTTTTCTCTTCATGTAATATTGACACTAACCCCTTGGGTCCTTGTCTCCACTTTACAATGGAAAAAGAGTAGGGGTCATACATTTTACATAACTTGGCCAGGGTTACAGAGCTTAACCTTGGCAGAGCTGGGATTCTACCAGGGGTTTCCAAATCCAGGTCCAAGGGCCCTTTCTATTGCACTTCTGTTGCCTCTCAGGGACTCAACCTAGCTACCAGCAGAAAGCTCAGGGAACTCTAAACATCCTCTCCTATGGTAGGCCATTCTGGGTTTGAGTGGGCTCTAGGAGGACCTATATATATGAGAAAATTATTTTAGTTTTGAAATAGCTAAATATTGACCTCCAAATATGGCTGAGATTGTTTTTCCTATCATCTGCATAATAAAAGACACCCCAGACTGTCCTGTTTACCAGTTCTTATTTCCTCCCACATAAGAATACCCCTGGAGCTGGAGTACCATATCACATTTCTTATATGGAAAATGGGCTGTCTGCCAGCAATCTGAATTTCAATCTCTACTCCAGACTTTCTGCCCCAAACTGGTATTAAATATTTTGCTGATATGGATTTGTTACTTAAAGTAGAATGCATTTTACCAGACCCAGAGCAGATATTATACATTTATTTTTTTATTTTAGGAATGGACAAATTAAGAGTACAGTTCTCTAGCATGCATTGAATGGCTTGATGTAAGCAAATACTGCCAGGTGACAAGACAGGGGTAGTCTTTGCAAACTTTTTCAGGATGGAGAGAGCAATAAAACAGAACTGCAGAATTATATTCCCAAGAATCAGTCCCAGTGACCTCTCTCAAGCACAATGTTTGCGAACAGCAAGAAACCACAGGGCACAGAGTTTATTTAAGAGGACTCTGAGAGTTTGTAGGATCATAGAACCACGTCATCGTAAAGGTTCTCAGAGATTTGTCCATGCCCCATAGATGGGAAAAGTGACTTGCGGAGAGAATAAATAGTTTGCCTAAAGTCACACAGAGAGCTGGTGGAGAGCAGGACTGGAATCCAGATATTCTGATATCCTGGTCCCAATACCATCCACTTTGCACTATACTTTAGGGAAATATATGGGAGCATTTTGGCATAATGAAAACAAGTGCAGGGTTTGGAGTAAATGGGACCCGTGTCTGCATGCTGACTCTGCCACTCAGTAGCTATGTGACATTGTATGTTCTTCAATCTCTCCGAGCTTCAGTTTCCTTACCTGTAAAGTGAAGTAATATCTACTTCATAAGAGTATGGAATTCATGGAATTACTGTGAGAATAAAATGTGTACAGGTATGGAAAACTCTTAGCATAATGTCTAACACAGTAAGTTCTCAATAAATGTTCATTTTTGTGATAATAATCCTACTGCTACTACTTTCTTTTCCTTTACATCTCTTGATTAACTCCAAGGGCAAAATTAGAAGTACTGGCTATCTCTCCTTTTTATAGAAAGGGCAAGTGAATACAAAAACCCCTTTAAAATGGAAAGAGAACTTAATACCATTTCTTAAGTGAGAAGAGGTTAACATAACTTGAAAACAACTTTCACACCCTCATCTAAGAGTTCAGTTTACCTAACCACAATAGATTTAAAATATATCTCTCTTTGATGATGTCCCGCAATGATGGCTGGCTGCTTTTAAAGCAATTCTGAAAGACTAGAGAGCATACAGCATTCCAGAGATGGCTAATGAGTGTTTCTAGTTAATTCTGTCTTGAACACTGTCTTTACTAAAAGGGTTTTACCTTCTCGCTTAAATCACAGATATATGCCTCCCATGTACTCCTCACTCTGATCACTAACAGTAATACCACTGAGTCCCAGAACACACATTTTCATTTGTCTTTCTTCTTTTTTCCTAAACTTCTCCAGTGTATAGATGATTTGTCCCTGTATACTAGTATACATTCTACAAATATTTATTAGTTATGTATTACATGTTAGCTACTATTCTAGATGCCTGGGATATATGAGTGAACAAAACAATAAAAT
>CAUYSK010041310.1:0-11704 GCA_963575035.1 Avahi laniger | reverse complement strand
AAGGGCTGGAACACATTCTACTAAGCGAGGTATCCCAAGAATGGAAAAATAAGCACCACATGTACTCACCATCAAATTGGTATTAACGGATCAACACATAAGTGCATATATAAGAATTATATCTATTAGATATTGGGCAGGAGGGAGGGGGAGGAGGGAGGAGGGGACGGGTATATGTGTACACAAAGAGTGCAGTGCGCACCACGCAATAGGATGGACATATTTGAAACCTGGACTGAGGGTGGGAGGGGGGGCAAGGGCAACACACGTAACCTAAACATCTGTACCCCCATATTATGCTGAAATAAAAAAAAATAATAAAATAAATAAATAAATAAATAAAATTAAGTGCCTCTTGATGTGGGTTTGATAAATGCCTGATACTGATAACTTAGTTCGTGTAACTCTGACCCCAGACCATAAATCCCATACATAAAGTCCATATTCTTACTTTAATTCATGGTAAATATAGTCTTTTTTTTTTTTTTTATTCCAAGGTATTGTGAGGGTACAAACATTCTATTTACACTTTATGTCTTTGCCTCACCCAAATGCAGGTTAAAGGCATGCCCTTCCCTCCCTTTAGTGCTCCCCGTGTCCTTTAGTTGTAGATTCGCCCCCCTAATTTTTTTCTTGAAATGTTTTATGAATTTGCTAGGATAAGATAAAATATTTGTCTTGGTAAACACTTTCAGTCTTATAAATCAAACCTTTTTTCAGTTATATAACATTTTCTTAAATTATATTTTATATTTATTTTCTTTCATTATCCTTTGGTTTTGATCTCTTCCATAGGAACATGAATTTTCTCATTCTATCTTCCACATATGTTTTCTTGTGGTTTATAATTTTCTTCTTCTTTTTCTGGTACTCAGTATTCAAGGACAATGTCCTAGGTTTGTCCTCCACATGACAGATTCAGTTACTGCAATACCATCACTAATGCTTCACTGTTCATAAGACTGAATTTCAATCTGCAATATTAAATCCTTTGCCATGTTTCCTTGTCTCGCTGTATTCCCTATTCATTTCTTCTTGACTTTAAATCAACTCAGTTTTCATCATGGTGTCTTGTGATTTCATCATAGCTTTCAACTCTATTACTGAAAGCATAGTAGAGTAATCAGCTTCCTAAAACTGATTTCAGTTCATACGGTTCATCTTGCTATTAACAAAAAAAAACTGGGGTTTTGTTATTGTTGTTTATGTCAGTATCAGGTCTAATTCTGTGAAATTTTCCCTTAATAGTCACGCCATAGCTACAAGAATAATTTCCTTCATTTGCAAAACAAGGAGGTAACTGATTAGCCTGGCCCATAGCTGATGCTAAACAGTTTTTATTGTTATCATATCTGTTCTGTGTAAATTTCCCGATTGAAGAAAGTTTTACTGATTTCACTGCCCAATTAAATGTCCATGAGGAGACTTGTTTCTCAGGATAGTCTTAGTAACTCTTTATTTCTTTCATTAGCGTAGTTGGTAAATAAAGAACTACATTCTCCAAAGGACATTATTCCCACAACTCTCTCAACTAAGAATAGAATTGGTTATAGAATGAGAGGCATGAATAGGGCAGATTATGGAGGACAGGTGATACAGTCCTCTTCTTTTCAAGAAAGGTCTGAAACAATTGAACAGATAGATGAATGAAAGTCCTTATGGTCCCTTCCGTTTTTCGCTCCACATCCCTGTTGTCCACACCGTATTTTGCCTCATTACCTCATTTATACTTTGGTAAACAGAAATTCTTCCTTTTCAGATTAAAGATTTCTAGTTTTCAATGTTGTTGACAGTTTGAAATTTTTTGTAGGATTTAATGTGTATTGCAGTTGTTAGAGAACAAATTAGTAATCATTATCTGCCATCAAAACGTGAAAATTATTAAATATCCGCAGTGTTCTTAAGGAGAAAATTAATTATATGTTCCAGAGACTAATTGACAAAGAATCTTTTGGTGCACAGATAAATGGAATGTTGTAGACCACCTCTCAGTGTTTGAATTTTTTTCTTTTTATAATTTCAATTAAATTTTAACCCCAATAATAAAGGGTGTCCCAAAAGTCACCATACATAGGGAAAATGGCAAATTATAGCTAAATGTACTTTGATTTACAAAATATTCATTATAAAATTTTTCCTTTGTATGGAGACTTTTGGGACAACCTGTATTTTATGTTCATATTAATACTCCAAGATATCAATTAGAATGCTAACACGTGTCATAGATGACAAAATATATATTCATAGGCAATGTCAGACCTCTTGTTTAATTTAATCAACTGTGCACTGATTAGTTAACATTTGAGATAAAATGAATATGTTTGATCAATCAGAATAGTTGGTGGTGAAATATATTACCTAATTAGTTATTTTCATGCTGGCAATTTTTTATTTGAACTCACCTGATAGAAGGCAAAACTTCCTAGAAGTTAGAATTCAATTGTGTATATTTCACTATTCCTGTATGCTAAATGCCTTTATCTTTTTCTTGATAGGAGAAAATGTTTCACTTCTCTTACCAAGGTAGTCACAGTACATATGCTAAAAGAAATCCCCTATCACTTATAATTAGCTTAAATGTATGTAGCATTGTGGTGGTTGTTGTTTAATTATTCAAAAGTCATAGCTATTGTTCACTGATTTAGAGTACATAAAGTATTTTTCTTTCAAACTTATTTTGTTTTCTGAAAGGTGTTGGTAAAATAAGTATATGAATAATGGTTTTAACAACCATTTCAGAGTTATCAAAATGGATTTTTTATGGCATAGACATAGATGATATTTATTTATAATGTATCGCTTAGCTAAATAACAACAGAATGTTAGAGGCCCTATAAAAATATGCAAGAAAAGTATTAAAATAGAAAGAAAAAAACATTACAAATTGTTGAATCTGTAAGATGGTAATATAACAATGATCTGTGGTAATAGTTTCTATTACTTATCATGTTAAATTTTGCTGAAGCAAAATAAAAACAAGGAGGTCTTATGAACTTTATTATCTAGCAAAAGGAACTTTTGAAGGAGAGATGCTTTGACTTGCTTAAAATTCTCCAATATTATAATAGTCTTAAATAGACAAATTCCATTAATTAATTCATTCACATCATTCAATTCATTTAACATATATGTACTCAGCACTTAATTCATACCAGACACATATTTTTAAGTGGCAGTTTATAGCATAAAAAAATACAAGCAAAAATCTCTGACCTCATGGGACTTATACTTTAGTAGGGAAAAGAGAAAACAAATAAAAAGTTAAGATACATATAACGTTTATGTTGAAGAGCGCTAAGAAGAAATGTATGGGTACTGTAGATTGGGGTGAGGGGAGCGTGAGTGTTCAAATGAATATAACAAAGGAACTTCTTACCCAGATGAGATATCAAAATACTTTCTCATTTCCATGTAATTTTGCCCGTATAACAAGGTCAGCGTTTTTCTTACGAACACCTTTGAATTAGTTTACCTGCTTTAGCAAATGGTTGCTGAAGATGTCAGAGTTCTATATTACATAATATGGCATATGTACTTTACATGGGAAACTTTTAAGTGCAGATTTATTTAGTGATCCACCTAGGCCAAAGGAAAATTTAAATATTTTTCTCATGGGAAAAAATATTCTTGTTTTGTGCAACATCATTTCCCAGTGGCCAGCCCCTGCCAGATTTGCATAAGCTGCAAAATGCACATCGAAATAACTAAACAAATTGCTGCATTGGCTTCATTAGTATTCACAATATGACCTTTTGAAAATATAATACCTACCCAAAATGATTTTGGTTTTGGCACATTTACTATTATTCTGTCATTTCCAAAAGTAATTGGAAAATAGGGCCAGTTATTTCTAGAGACAATTCCTGGTTCATGACATTAAGACCATTTAGTCTTTGTTCAGAATGCCTGTCTTCCTCTTTACAATCACACAAAGATATACATCTAATTATTCCAAAGGCTGCATCAAAAAATTTAAATATAAGTCAAGACAAAAAGAGACTAAAATTTAGCTTTATTTTCCATTGCATGATAGTGAAACCTTATTTGATTACTCACATGAATATAAGAACCCAAACTTCTATTATACAAACATGAATATCTTATACAGGTCAAAGTATAATCTTTAAAAACTTAAAAACATGACTTATGCAAATATAAAATGAACATATATTAAAGTTCTTATTTAGCTCATTAATTAATGAGGGAAACACTCTTACCTGCTGATGGGACTGCAAATTAGTGCAACCTCTGTGGAAAAGAATTGGGAGATACCTCAAAGAGCTAAAAATAGAAATACCATTCGATCCAGCAATAGCACTATTAGGCATCTACCCAAAAGAGCACAAAACATTCTACGATAAAGACATCTGCAGCCGAATGTTTATAGCAGCACAATTCACTATTGCAAGGATGTGGAAAGAGCCCAAGTGCCCGTCAATCCATGAGTGGATTATTAAAATTTGGTATATGTTTATAATGGAATATTACTCAATCATAAGAAACGACAGTGATCTAGCACCTCTTATGGTTTCCTGGATTAAACTTAAGCCCATTATCCAAAGTGAGGCACCACAAGATCGGAAGAATGGGCTCCACTTGTACTTGCCATCGAATTGGTACTAACTGATCAACACTAGGGTGATCACATGGGAGAAATACTCTCCAGGGATTAGGGAGATGGTGGGGGTAAATCTGCAACTAAAGGACATGGGGAGCACTGTAGTGGAGGAAGGGCATGCCTGTAACCTGCACTTGGGTGAAACAAAGACATAAAGTGTAACCATAATGTTTGTACCCTCACAATACCCTGAAATAAAAAAAGAATTAATGAGGGAACCACTAAGATGGTAAAACTGACACCAAAAGCATTGATGAACATGGGTTTATATAGTTTATCAGGAAAGCCATCTAAAAAGCTTAGAACATGACTACCAGGTTAGGTACAATATCATTATTGTCCTATGGAGTAATAAAACCATAACTACCAGGATTATTTTTTCTATCAGATAGAAAATTGCAGGTTAGATATTGTTTAACAAGCCCACCCAACTATTATATAATTTTTTAGGGAAATGTACCCATGTTTGACTTTGCTTTTTAACTACTTACTTGATCAGAACCCAGATATTTGTTAAACAATGTCTCAGAATAACGTTGAAGTTGTTTTTTGCCCCCCAGAATGGCTGACTAGAGACCTCAGGGACCAATTCTCCTCTGAAGGTAGAACCAAAATTACAGGTGAATAATCATAGCTCGAGTGGAGTGTTAAAGAGAGAGTGCTGGAGCCTATTGGAGAGCTCGGGGGAAGAAGCTATGACACACAAAAAAGAAAGAAACAAGAAGCTAGCAGAGATTGAACCCTGATGGACTTAGTATTCTGTGGAAAGAGTAGGTGGGGTGTTTTAAATTCCCCTATCCCTTGCCAACGACTGTTGCTCTACAAAATTAAGGAGAGCTTCTCTGCCTTCATGAGCCCAAGTACTGGAGTGGGCTGAAATTTAGAAACTTCTCGAGAGCATTACACTAGGCTGCCAGCTTGCACAGGGTCACTCACTTTCCCCCTGTACCCAAGCTATTGTGGCCGGTGCCATACTGGGTGGACACTGTTGCGGATGTTGTACTGCCCAGGGACCTTCAACCCTTGTGTCTTCACATCACCAGATCCCATGTAGACATTCCCCAGAACCCAACTGGATTGCAGCAGCCACACAGGGCGGATAGATCTAGAGGAGCAGCAGAATGCCCTAAGATCCAGCCTTCAGGGATTGCCATTCCTAAGGGAAGGGGGAGTGCACTGCACCAAGGGAGGACCCCATAGGAGAAAGGGATCCAGAGCACAGGCTTTTCTGTGTCTCAGAGCTTCCTGTTTGTGGGCAGAGAATGACTGTACCTCTTTCAGCAGAGACGGGGTGGTTTGTTGAGCTCTGCAGGGAGGACTGTGGTTCCACCCCAGTGGCCAAGCAGTCCTGGTGCTTGTGAAGGGACATACAGAGGGGGACTTCTCTTCCCTCTCATCCGCTGGTGTGGACACAGCCAGGGCTGCTTCTGCAGGAGCTCGGCATGGACGCACCTGTGGATAGACTTTCTAGGGCATTTTGAGGTGACTACATTCCCACAGGAGGTGTGCCCTCCAGGCTCAGGCTTGGATGTGGGGTCGGGTCCCCCCCTTCTATATGGAATGGAAGCAGTCCTGCAGATGGTCTGTATTATCTGTCAGAGCTGAATATCCTGAGCACCTGCACAGGGGTATGACAGGGAGGCAGATCATTTTCCTGCTGGCTTGGTAGTGGAGTGAGATGACTCCATTCACCCCTCCATGGAGATCTCAGTGCCTTTCACTGGAAGCTCCCCCATCACACTCCCGTTAAGGCTGGCTTATGCAAGCCATCAAGGTATTACATATACCCATCTGATTCTGCTGCAGCCAATTCTTACCTGTGGGCACCACCTATTGGCCTGCAAGCTAAACTTCTCATCCCAGTGAAAAAAGCACTGAAAAAAGTACACACCACTAGAGACCAAGATAAGCTTCATGAAACCACTGCCATTCCAGCCCTGCAGGAGGCAATGAACCTGCTCACATTGCCAGTACATTGCTACTAAAACCAACACCCAAAGAAACCAACCACACAAACTTATCTATAACTAAGGAACACATACAGAGTCTTTGCCACTGAAAGCACCCAGAACTGAAGCCAGGTAATCATAAACAATATAAATTATTAGTCATATCCTCAAGGGGGAAAAATGCATATAATTGAAAATAAACTCAGAAATAACAATAAGAAATAGTCTATCCAGATGAGAAGGAAACAAAGAAACAATTCTGCTAATATGAAAAAAAAAAAAACCACAAAAAACAGAGGATCACGCTGTCTCTCCAGCAATGGATGTAAACCAAAATGAATTATTAGAAATACTAACTAAAGAATTCAAAATATTGACTATAAAAATGCTGAACAAAATCCAAGAGGAAGTTGACAATCAACAAAAAGAAATCAGAAAAACAATTTGGGATATGAATACAAATTTTTCTAAAGAGATAGATACTTAAAAAAAAAGGACTATTGGAAATGAGAAATTCATTTAGGAAATTACAAAATACAGTGAAAAGTTTTAAAAATAGACTAGAAAAAGCAGAAGAAAGTATTTCTGAGCTCGAAGACAAGTCTTTCAAATTAAACTAGTCACAAAAATAAAGAAAAAGGAATTAAAAAATGAACAAAGCCTTCAAGAAATATGTGACTACATAAAGTATCCAAACCCACAATATATTTGTACCTATACTTATATCATATAAAACAGACATTAAACCAAAAACAGAAAAAGAAAAGACAAAGAAAGTCATTATATAATGATAACAGGATCAATTAAACAAGAAGACATAACAATTCTCAATATATATGCACCTAACACAGTAGCACCCAGATTCACAAAAGAAATATCACTAGACTTAAGAAAAGAGATAGACAACAGTACAATAGTAGCAGGAATGTCATTATGCCACTGATAGCACTAGACAGATTATCAAGGCAGAAAATAAAAAAAAAGAAGCATTGGATTTATATTGGACTCTAGAATGGACCAAACACATATTTACAGAACATGCTACCCAGCAACAGCAGAATATTTATTCTTCTCATTAGCACATTAAACAATATCCAAGATAGACCATATGTTAGGCCATAAACCAAGTCTCAATAAACTTAAAAAAATAAAATGATATCAAATATCTTCTCACATCACAGTGAAATAAAACTACAAATCAATTCTAAGAACAACTTTCAAAACTATGCAAATGCACCTGCTCTTGAATGATCTTTGGTTCAATGATGAAATCAAGATGGAAATCAAAAAAATTTTGAAATAGATAAAATAATGACGCAACATATCAAAACCTCTGGTATACAGAAAAAGCAGTGCTAAATGCTTACATCAAAAAGATAGAAAGCTCACAAATTAACATCATAATGTATCACCTCAATGAACTAGAAAAACAAGAACAAATAAAACCCAAAGTTAGCTGAAGACAAGAAATAACAAAGATCAGAACAGAAATAAATGAAATTGAACCCCCCCTAAAATATGAAGAATCAGTGAAACAGGAAGTTGGTTTTTTGAAAAGATAAACAAAATTGATAGACAACTAGCTAGATTAACCAAGAAAGTAAGGGATGGGATTCAAATAACCTCAGTGAGAAATGAAAAAGGAGACATCACAACTGATACCACAGAAATACAAAAGATAATCTGAAACTGCTATAAACATCTCTATGCCCATAAACTAGAAAACCTAGAGGAAGTGGATAAATTTCTGAAAACATACAACTTTTTGAGCATACATAAGGTAGAAATAGAAATACATTTCATACCAATAAGGTGTAGTGATATTTAATAAGTAAGAAAAAATCTCCCAACCAAAAAAAAAAAAAAAAGAGCTCAGGACTAGACAGATTCACAGGTGAATTCTAGCATTCTAGCAGACATACAAAAGAGAACTGGTACCAATCCTACTGAAACTGTTCCAAAAGATTGAGAAGAAGGGAATACTTCCTAACTCATTCTACAAAATCAGCATCATCTCAAAACCAAAGTCAGAAAAGGATGCAACAAAGAATAAAAACTGCAGACCAATATCCCTGATGAACAAGATGCAAAAAAAATCCTCAACAAAATACTAACAAACCAAATCCAACAGCACATCAAAAAGATAATGTACCTTGATCAAGTGTGTTTTATTCCAGAAATGCAAAGATGATTCAACATATACAAAGCAATAAATGTCATTCAGCACATAAACAGAAGGGAAAACAAAAAACATATGATCATCTCAATAGACGCAGAGAAAACATTTGAAAGAATTCAGCATGCCTTCATGATAAAAACGCTTAACAAACTAGGCATAGAAGGGAAATACCTAAAAATAGCTAAAGCTATATGTGACAAACACTCAGCCATCATCATACTGAATGAGGAAAAGTTGAAAACATTCTCAGAAAGAACTAGAATAAGACAAGGATTCCCACTGTCACACTTCTATTCAACCTAGTACTGGCAGTCCTAGTCAGAGCAATCAGGCAAGAGAAAGAAATAAAGGGCATTCAAATTGGAAAAGATGAAATCAAATTATCTGTTTGCTGATGATATGATCTTATATCTAGAAAATCCTAAAGATTTCTCCAAAAGACTCTTAGATTTAATAAATGGATTCAGTAAAGTCTCAAGATACAAAATCAACATAGAGAAATAAGCAGTAGTTCTATACACCAATAGTGACCAAGCTGAGAATCAAATCAAGTAGTCATTCCCATTTACAATAGCTATAAAATAAATAAATAAATAACCTAGAAATATACTTAACCAAGGAGGTGAAAGATCTCTACAAGGAAAACTACAAAACACTGATGAAAGAAATTGTAAATGTCAGAAACAAATGGAAAAACATCCCATGCTCATGGATCAGAAAAATAAATATTGTTAAAATGATCATACTGCCCAATGCAATCTATGGATTCAACACAATTCCCATCAAAATACCAATGCCATTTTTCACGGAATTAGAAAAAGCAATCCTAAAATTCATATGGAAGAAAAAAACAGCCTGAATAGCCAAAGCAATACTATGCAGAAAGAACAAAGTTGAAAACACCACATTACCTTACTTCGAATTATACTACAAGTCTACATTAACCAAAACAGCATTATACTGTTATAAAAATAGACACATGTATAATTGTAAAATAATAGAAAACAGATAAATAAAGTGTCTCACCCACACCAACTGATCTTCAACAAAGTAGACAAAAACTGAGTACGGGATACCCTATCCAATAAATGGTGTTGTTAAGTTGCATAACCATATGCATAAAAATAAACCTGCATTCCTGTCTCTCACCATATACAATAATTAACTCAATATGAGTTAAAGACTTAAATGTAAGACTTGAAACTATACAATTTCTAACAAAAAACCTAGGAGAAACTCTCTCGGACATTGGTCTAGGCAAAGAATTTATAACTAACACCCCAAAAGCTAATGCAACAAAAATGAAAATAAACAAATGAACTTAAGTAAACTAAAAAGTTTCTACACAATAAAAGAAGTAATCAACAAGCAAATAGAAAACCTATAGAATGTGAGAAAATATTTGCAAACTATGCACATGACAAAGGATTAATATCCAGAATCCACGAGGAACTCAACAAGAAAATAAAATTAAACCCATTACAAAGTGGGCAGGTGACATGTACAGACATTTTTCAAAAGAAGATATATAATTAGCAAATAAACTTGAAAAATTCTCAATATCACTAATCATTAGGGAAATGCAAATTAAAATCACAATAACGTATCATCTTGCTATAGTTAGAACATTCATTATTACAAAAATGAAAATCATTATTATGTTGGCAACGATACAAAGAATGCTTATATATTGTTGGTGGTAATTTAAATTTGTACAACTTCTATGGAGAACAGTATAGAGATTTCCCAAAGAACCAAAACTAGATCTACTATTTGATCCAGCAATTTCACTACTGGATATCTACCCAGAGGAAAAGAAATTATGATTATCAAAAGGATACATGCACTTATATGTTTATCACAGCACTATTGTTAATAGCAAAGATATGGATAAAGAACATGCGATATATATGTATACATGTGCACACATGCCATGGAATATTACTCAGCCATAAAAAAGAATTAAATTATGTCTTTTGAGGCAACATGGGTGGAACTGGAGACCATTATCTTAGTGAAATAACACAGAAACAGAAAGTCAAACACTGGATTTTCTCACTTATCAATGGGAGCTAAATAATGAGTACACATGATCATAGTGGAATAATAGACATTGGTGACTTGGAAGGGTGAGAGAAGGGAATAGAATGAAAAATTATGTAATGGATGCTATGTATACTAATTGGGTGAGGGTTACAGAAAAAGCCCAAACTTCAGCAGTATTCAATATAACCATGTAACAAATCTACACATAGACTACACAAATCAACAAAAAATTTAAAGAAAGAATTACATTGAAAATACATGTCACCTACCTTTTTTGTCTTTTTTTTTCCCAGGTTAATAGTTTTCTTCATAATCCCTATGCTTTGATCATAAATAATCTTCAAATATTGAACAGAAAAAATGCTGGCCTCATTATAATTTAGCCTGGTTATTTTCACAGATGCAACAGAGGTGTTAACCATACAAGCTTCCTTGATCATGGAGTATTTAGCAATTATCAGGCAAAAATATTTTGTTTGTAAATGTTACCAAAGGTTTCAGGGTTCACCTATTTAAAAGAATCTATAAATTTTTCTTCATATGGAGGCTAGGATGTCAAGGCCGAGACAATCTCTCCCCCAGATTTGACTGTGGTACCCATAGGTTTAATAAATTCCTATCACCTCAAAGCACTCTAATTAGTGCTAAGGTTCCTGGCCTGCCGGGAAGTAACTTTACTTATCACTTTGTGAGGCTGTAGTCCTGCAAGCTAGTTACCAGCCCAGTTTTCCCTTGAGGTTTTTTTTTTTTTTTTTTTTTTGAGACAGAGTCTCGCTTTTGTTGCCCGGTCTAGAGTGAGTGCCGTGGCGTCAGGTCAGCCTAGCTCACAGCAACCTCAAACTCCTGGGCTCAAGCGATCCTCCTGCCTCAGCCTCCCAAGTAGCTGGGACTACAGGCATGTGCCACCGTGCC
>CAUYSK010041309.1:0-13654 GCA_963575035.1 Avahi laniger | reverse complement strand
TACCTCACAGCAACCTCACACTCCTGGGCTCAAGCAATCCTTCTGCCTCAGCCTCCTGAGTAGCTGGGACTACAGGCATGCGCCACCATGCCCTGCTAATTTTATATATATATATATATATATATATATATATATTTTTTTTTTTTTTTTAGTTGTCCAGATCATTTCTTTCTATTTTTTAGTAGAGATGGGGGTCTTGCTCTTGCTCAGGCTGGTCTCGAACTCCTGACCTTGAGCGATCCACCCGCCTCGGCCTCCCAGAGTGCTAGGATTACAGGCGTGAGCCACCGTGCCCAGCCACGACTAGTACTTTTGACCCATCAAGTGCACATGTCAATAAAGTAAAAATGGGAAATAACATCTCAGTGTTATTTTGAAAATAATTTTTATCTTGTCAGCTCCGTGAAAGGATCATGCATTCCTCCTCCCTCCAACAGACCATACTTTGAGAATATTATTGGTACTTACTTATAATGTTTTGATTGTGCTATAGAGAATATTATTGGTACTTACTTATAATGTTTTGATTGTTTTCATTTTAATACGTGCTTGTTTTGCTAATTGAGTTGCCATAAGGAGTCTAGTTATGTACAGTACTGTTATATGTGTGTTTAAACAAGGACTCTTACAATTTAGTTAGTATCAGTGGCCTACTTGATGACAGTACAGTCAAGATAGCAGAAGATGAATTTATAGAGAATATTTATAACACTAAAAGCCCCAAATTCAGCATATACAGTTCATCCATGTAACAAAAACACTTGTACCCCTTAAATCTATTGAAATTTAAAAAAGGAAAAAATAGCTTCTGACCAGGCATGGTGGCTCATCCCTGTGATCCCAGGACTTTGGGAGACTGAGTCGGAGGGATTGCTTGAGCCCAGGAGTTCAAGGTTGCAGTAAGCTATAATGGTGCCACTATACTCTAGCCTGGACAAAAGAATGAGATCCTGTCTCTTAAAAAAAAAAAAAAAAAAAAGCTACAAAGTAGGAATTTTATTCTATTGATGTATTATTTGGGTGTTTATTCAGATTTTTTCTAGTCATGCTTTCTGTTTTGTTTTTAGGCTTGCATTGATGACAATGTTGATATGGTGAAGTTTCTGGTAGAAAATGGAGCAAATATTAATCAACCTGATAATGAAGGCTGGATACCACTACACGCAGCTGCTTCTTGTGGATATCTCGATATTGCAGAGTAAGCCAGTTCTTTGTTTTGATTTTATCCTAATACTGTTTTAGAGACCTGAGATTTCATAGAAAAGTTAAAGATAAATGAGTGAACTCTTACGTGTTACCTTAATTCATGAAAATTATGCTTTCTGAGAAAAAAGAGTAAGTGGCTCTTAAAAATCTAAATATTGAGTTTCTTAGTATCAGATCTTGTCTCCCACTCTCTCCAGTCTCCCTACCCTCTTTGGCATTTAGTACTTTGTATTAATATTAGTAATTGTACACATTCCCTATTCCCATCTTTTTTTCTTTTGAGTGTAGATAGAGCATTGTCAAATGATTCAGGGTTAATATTTAGGAATCTAGTGCATTCCTAAATAATCATGAATCGTTAGGAGAAATTAACAATAATTTTCAGTTGATTTACTCTGCTATAAGGAGAATATGATACATAGTTCTCCTTTAGTCTGCTTGCTTAGTTGTTTAAGATTGTTTTCTAAAAATATATTTTTTAGAAAGTTCAGTAAGAAATGAAAAAGTTCACTGTATTCTCAACTACTTTTAATGTGTGCGTACTTTATAAGAAAATCTGATTCTTGAAGCATTTAACAAAGTTTAGATATCCTGAAAAAATAATTTTTTCATTATTTTTTCTTGTTACTGTGTATCCACATCATAAAGGTTTTTTGGCCTTTCTGTTCACATCAAAGCTTATCAACTAATAAATATTGAATATGGGAATTCTACACTGTAAATATCTCTTAGTAAGTAAGCCTTCATAGTTTTATCTCTTTGTACATTTTGCTTTTTCTCCATGTGTATTGGAGATACAATATGTCAGTTTCAAGGGGAAACAGTGTGTGATCAAATGAATAGTGCCCTAACTTGAAAATTAGAAGATCTGAGTTACTTGAGTTTTAGTACTGACTGCCATCAATTTCGGTACATCTTTTGATAATTTGTTTCCTCTTTCCAAGCATTGATTGCTTTTGGTCTCAGGAAGTCTTTTTTGCCATTGTAAAACAACAGTGGTTGTTCCCACTTATGATCTTGTTTCTCAAGTTCTTTACCTTCTTTTTGTACTTATGAAGCTTAACTGAAGACTTAGATTTCTTCTTCACAGAAAAAAATACATGCCTTTATCTTCAGCTACACTCAAAGATTAGGTACTTATACTCTGGAGGGAATTGATGTGGATTATGAATACTTTCTCAGCCACTATTGAGGAGTGTGACCTTGGCAAGTTGTTTAACTTTTCTAAGCTTAAGCTTTCTCCTCTATAAAATGAAAATATTTCCTAAGTTTGTTTCGACAATTAACTAAGGTAATTCATCAAGCACAGTCTCTGGACTTTTGGCCATTATCTTTTTTATCTACTCTGGGAAAATGAAAACTCAACCTCTTTTTTCCAGTGTTTGATCCTTATATTTCCTTTTTTTATTCATGCTTCTAAATTTTAAAAAGCAATGATAATTGTCCTGAATAATTTCCTTGCATACACTTGATTGGGTCATAGATGCATTGAATCAGTTGGGATGCTCTTAGCTGCAAGTAACAGAATACCCAATTTAAAATGACCTAAAGAATAAGGATACTTGTCAAATAGGGTACTATTTAGTTTAGAGGAAGGACATTGATTAAGTTGCTCATTGGTGCCAACAAGGGTCTGGGACCTTTCAATGTTTTCTTCTGAGTTTCCCAGATACAGATTTTATACTTAGCCATGTACCCTCATGGTCACAAAATAATTGCCACAGCTCCATAATTGTGTTTTTACATATCCACATCCAAAAGCAAAATAAACAGTGCGTTGGAGGTGGAAAATATCTTATCCATATTCTGTATATCAAGGAGGGAAGCCTTTCCTTCAGAGCACTCTGATTGCCTAAGACTTCCCCTAAAGAGACTTATATTGGCCTGGGCTTGGTCATTTGTGTCCTAGCTGGGAAAAGTAAATATCTGGCATATTCAGCTTGTTACATGCCAGTAAATAAGTATGAGGAAGAGTAAACAGTTTTTTGCAATTGTTAATATTATTGGTAGGGTAACTATTTTCATTTTTTGGAGAGTAGTTTATAGAATATGTGTTTCACAGGACTTGTATAAACAAAAGTGATCTTTTTTGGCCAAGGTGGACTAGAGTTTTGCCAATCTAACTACCTTTCTATAGGCAGTTTGAATTTATGGCTGTGGTATAACTGAAGTGTTTAAATCCATAGTTTCTTTGAACAAAATTATAATTAGAAGAATGATGAATTTTTCTTTTTGCTTTCTGCCATCTAAGAATCTTTTTTAAAATAATGACTGACAATGTTTTGATAAAAGGTAATTTAACTCTAGTGTATACTGGGTTATTTGTTAAGGTGATCATAGCCCAAAACCCTTGGAAATGCCTAATTGTTTTTATCAGCATAATCTCTTTCAGCAATTAATTTCACTAATGAGTGAGAAGTTAAACTCTCATTTTTTTGGGTGTAGAAAAATATGGCATAGTAGCTTAAAAGATAGAGTGAAGATATGCCCCTGATCATAACATTTTATAGGGGAGAAAGAAGGCTCTAATAATAATGATGCAGAGACAATAATTACAAACCAGGGATGACCTGGGAACACTGGGGCATATGATCCCTCTGCTAACTGAAGTATTTTGGATTTAAATTTAGGCCAGGCACAGTGGCCGATGCCTGTAGTCATAGCAGTTTGGGAGACTGAGGCGGAGGGATTGCTTGAGGCCAGGAGTTCAAGACTAGCCTAAGCAACATAGCGAGGACACTGTCTCTACAAATAATTAAAAAATTAGCCAAGCATGGTGACGTGCACCTGTGGTCGTAGCTACTCCAGAGGCTGAGGGGGGAAGATCGCTTGAGCCCAAGAGTTAGAGGCTGCAGTGAGCTATGATCAGGCCACTGCACTCTAGCCTGAGCGACAGACTAAGAGACCCTGTCCCAAGAAAAAAAATTGTTGCAAATCCTAGTTCTGGCATTCACTAGCTTTGTGCCTTTGGCCAACCTACTTAGTCTTTATGATTTAAGATTCAGTATTTATATAATGGGGATGATCCAGCCTCTCCCAAGTTCTTACTTCTCATATTGCATTCCATTTCACATTTTTCACTTTGTCAATACTGGATTACTTTTATTCCCCAGCGTTTCCTAATGATTTATATCAATGTATCTTTCCTCATAGTAGTTTATTTGCCTGCTTGCATTATTTGACCAGCTCCTACTAAACTCTCAAGTTATAGTTTGTGTAATTGTAACTTCTTTCAGGAAGCCTGTCTCATGTTCCTGGCTGATTCATCAGCATCTCTAACATGTTAATTGTGCACATGCTTCTTTGCCAACTGCATTATACACAGACTAGTACTAATTCATTCCTATGAAACAAGCAATCAAACCCAGATTAATTTACTCTGAGAACGTGAGCGTGACTAGAATACACCGAGTTCTAAATTTTTTATCTCCATTGGAGGTAGTAGAACAAAGAATGTGAGGTTATAGATTCATTTCTAGGCATTTAATAATTTTATATTTGATCTGTAGCCTAGCAGAAGGCAAGTGAATAGATAGATGAACAATGGCCCTTCATATTCGGGCTCACTTATCTCGCATTTTCCCCAAAATAATTATCTGAAGGTTGAAACCCTTCCTTACCCTAGAAAAGGTGGAAGTCTTAGGGTAAAGTTAAAAATAAAGGTTGCCTAATCATGTCCCTTCTGTAAAGTAGAAAGGAGGACAAAAAAAATAAGGTGAGTTTGGGGAGCCTGATATTATACTCAGTTTTAATAAGCACATATACTGTTGGGAATTTTTCATTCTTAGGAATATTAATTATTTTGTTTAACATGTGTTAAAAATCATGCAGTTAAGTTAACAAATATTTAAGCACGTGTTCTGTATCCTGTCAGATATTAAAAAGCGTACATTAACATCATTCTTTTCCTTTGGTGTGCTGAATCAGCAGCAGTATGGTCACCTAAAATAGTGTCACTTAAAATTCATATGGTGAAGCCGTAACTTCAGTACCTCAGAATGTGACTGTATTTGGAGAAGGAGCTTTAAAGAGATGATTAAGTTAAAATGAGGCAGATAGAATGGCTTCTAATCCAATCTGACTGGTGTTCTTATAAGAGAAGGACATTTGGACACAAAAAGAGACACCAGGGTTCCTCACATGGAGAGGAAAGAGATCATATGAAGAAACAGCAAGAAGGCAGCAATCTACCACGCAAGAAAAGAGGTCTCTGAAGGAAGCAAACCTGCTGATACCTTGATCTTGGGCTTCTAGGCTCCAGAACCGTGAGAAAATATATTTCTATTGTTTAAGTCACCCAGTCTGTGGTGTTTGTTATGGCAGCCCTAGCAAACTAATATAGGCAGCATAATAAAATTTTATGACAGTTCATATCAAGATATATTCTTCCCTAAAATTAGAGTATCAGTGTCATTGGCTATGTATCAGAAGTAAAATTGGATAGTATGACTTTGGACATATTAGGAAAGGTAAATGATTATAGAGCCCAAGAAATGCATGAAATTTATTCTTCTATCTAGAACTATCATTTAGTTATAGCTATACCTCTATAGCTGTAAACTATAACTAAATTGTGGATTTGAATTATGTGTGCACAGCATTGAAAACCAAGTCTTCTGACTGAAGAAATAATTAGATGAAAACATAGGAGCTATATAACGGCAGCATTTTTATTTTGCCATTCCTTTTCGTTTATTAGGTGAAATATTTTTGTAAAAGAAACATCTTCATATGTACTATTTGGTTACCCCTAGTACAATTTTTATAGGGAAGATAGGATATATTCTTTATTTTTTCCCTTTATATACTATTTTTTAAAATAATAAGTTTGCTCACTATCTGCTTTCAATAGGAATTAATTTTTTTTTAGTGGTTTAAGTAACATTACAAGATGTTCCAGACTCATCTTTCACATTTCTTGCTCAAGGCCTGGAATCCCCATTTCTCCAAGGAGCCCTGTTCCTTATAATGGGTGCCAAGAGTATTCATTGCTACTGGGTTGGTCATTGTTCCTAGTTCAGAATCAGCACCAAGGTGTTTTTCTTTAACCTCTTCTGTCTTGTACCACTATTCCTCTCTCTCACTTCATTGCCAGGAACTATAGGATTACAATAACACACTAATTGGCTTCATCATATATTAGGCATACATTAGACTGAGTATAATAATACCACCACCAACAACAATATAATTACTGAAAATAATTTGAAGTTTTGTTTTTGAGGGTTTTGTCTTGGTTTTTTGGTGTTTCTTTTTGTCCCTAGGGTATCCAACATGAAATATTTTATCAAATTACTATGTGTTGAATTCACTTGAGAGTTTATGTTTTTAAATTTAATTTTGTTTATAATTTATATAAAATACCAGTTTTGGTGTCAATACCTGTTCTACCACTCTATTTCCTCCCATACCCTAGCAGTATTCCTTAAAAAAAAATGCTATGCTCTATCCCAGTTTGCTTTTTTAATATAAGTATTATTTAAACTAAGTATTAATATTACTACCCCCTCTTTGTAGATAAATGATAGACTGTAACACTTATATTTCTCCATTTTGCTTTTCTCACTTAACAGTCTATTCTGGAGATTACTGTGTAGTGGAACATAGAGATACTCCTCATTGTTCTTTTCAGTAGTAGTACTCCAGTGTGTAATATGTCATTATAGCTTATTCATCCTGTCTCTCTTAATTGACCAATTAATGTTGTTTAATTGAATGACTACAGTTTTAGTCTTAGAGTTGCCCTTTTTTGTATTCTTCCAAATTACAGGAATTTTTGTGTTTATCTGAAAATATTTTTATTTGAATGATTTGTTCAATTAACATTTTGTTATTGATGAATTATTATTCTGGTACAATCTTTTCTGTGTTTTAGTTTGGTCACATTTCTTTTTCAAGCTTCCGCTGCGACTACTCCTCTTCCTCTCCTCTCCTCTCCTCTCCTCTCCTCCCCTCCCCTCCCCTCCCCTCCCCTCCCCTCCTCTCCCTTTTCTTTTCTCTTTTGTTTCTTTTCTTTTGAGGGTCTTGCCCTGTTGCCCAGGCTAGAATGCAGTGGCACAGTCATAGCTAACTGTAACCTTCACCTCCTGTGCTGAAACAATCCTCCCGCATCCTTCCTCAGCTTCCCAAGAAGCTGAGACTACAGGTGTACATCACTAATTTTTTTTTAGTTTTTATAGAAATAGAGTCTCTATGTTGTCCAGGCTGGTCTTGAACTCCTGTCCTCAAGCGATCCCCCTGCCTAGGTCTCCCAAAGTGCTGGGATTACAGGCAGGCATGAGCCACCACACTCAGCCCAGGAATGCTTTTAGCTTGAGTAGCTTTAATGTTAAATTTTCCATTGTAAGAGGAAAATTAACCCTATATTAGCCTAGCATTATATGGTTTCATAGAACATAGCATAGAATATTGATTAATTGGTACATTTAATATAATTTTCTTCTTATTTGGAGTAATTTTAAAGACACTGCTATTGAAGATTTCATATCTTATTATAAAGTATTCATAGGATGATTACATTCAGTGATATTTTCATGGTCTTATTTACAGTATGGAAAAAATTTTATTAGCTTTGTCACTTCATCATTAAAGAATTAGCTATTTAAGGATCTGACAATTTAAAAATATTTGCGGCGGCTTATTTATGGCTTGGCTTTTCTTCTTCATTATTACTTTTATTCCATAAACATCCAACAGAATCTTCAAGATTTCTGTTGGCTCAGCCTTCAATATGTACCCAGTATTTAATTATATTTCATCACCTCTTTTATTTCTCCCTTATCCTGGACACTGTTGTTTTTCACTGGAATTATTGCAGTTGTCTCCTTCTAAGCAGAACTGCATCTGTTTTTCTCACAGCAGCTGGAATGAGCCTTTTAAAATATTTCAAGTCATATAACATCACATTTTTATTCAAAGCTCACCAATAGATTTATACTGCATTCAAGGTAGAAGTTACAGTTCTAGTGGCCTGCAAGGCTGTAGTTTGGACCCCGGTCACCTCTCTGACTTCATCTTCCATTCTTTTCCAGTATAGCTGCACCGGTCCCCTTGCTGAGCCTTTAAATAAACTAGGTATCTTGCTTCATGGCCTTTACATCTGCTAATTCCTGTCTGGAATTTAGTAATGTTATTTTTGGTGCTTTGAAAATAGAAATTTCAAGAATTTCAGAAATTCTTACCAAGTTTAAGAAAATAAATCTTACCCCCTCACCCCCAAGAAACATTATAATGTAGTGGTTAAGAGCTCGGGCTGAGGAATCAGACAACTCTGTTTAAATCATAATTCTGTCAAGTAATCGCGATTAACTTTGGACAAATTACCAGCTTCTCTGAGCCTTTATTTCCTCATCCATAAAATGGAAATATTAATACTTGTTCCTAATTTATAAGATTGTGAAGATTAAATGAGATCATATATATAAGGCAGTTGGCACAATACGTGACAAATATTTATATTTCAGTAAATGTTCATAATAATTTTTGGTCACCACTTCCTAGTGAAAATAGGTAAGCTCTTGGTTTTCCTGGATTATTTAACAAAGGAACTGTCATCTTGTTTATTGGTTTTGGGACAAACCTATCTAGATGAGAAGAACAGAGGAAAATGAAGTATTTGCCATATTTTCATTGATATGAAATTATTTGGGCCACAAGAAAGTTTGGCAGATCCATGTATTTTGGTTTTATTTACATATTGCTTGTCAAGAATGATACTCTTTGTTAGTGTAAATCAGACCACGCATTTTGATTAGAAGTTTTATGGGGGAAATTAAATGTAATATCTTATGAAAATATTAAAATTTTGAAATATTTATATCCTGCTATAACAATAATGAGGTATATTTGCCTAAAGTTAGAGATAATATTCTCATATACATTCTTATTCAATTTTTGAAGGAAATTTAGGGAAATGTTTACTGTTATTTCTATTTTGCGATCAGAATTGGACCCTTATTCTTGAGGTTCTAATTTTGATGTCCCTTCCATTATATCACAACTGTTTCCTATGTAGCCTTAGGCATTGCAAGATTTAAAAATGACTGCAACATAGTCCCTCATTTTCAATCTTACAGATACTAGAGAAGTAAATTAACTCTAACACTTGATAGAATAAATGGACCAGCATATATGTCGGGTTTGCCAATCTTGTTCTGTGTTCTCAGTGCTCACTGTGCTCTTGGCTGAAGAATGACCAGACACAGCAACATAAGGCAAGCATGAGGTGAAATTTATTGAGGGGGAGCAAGATAGGATTATAGAACAAGAGCAAGATATACGTTTTACAGAGCAAGATACATATGCCACAGATAACTAGATCCTTGTTGTAGCAAAAGGGGCCTTGGTTATGGTCTGGATCTTGTTTTATAGTATCCAGGTAGGGACCCCCCTGTGGTTCAGAAGCCATTATGGTCATTATGGAACCACTTTGACGGACAGTTGGGAGTTACATCACCTGAGTCTTACTGCACATGCGGCTCTCCCATGAGCCTCTCTGAAAGCCCATTTGGGGAGGGGGCTGAATCACAAGGTAGATTTAAGCTAATGACATGATAATTAGCCTTAGGTTGTCCTAAGTCACCTTTCAGACTCTATTGTACCTATGCCTTGGCGGGGGGGGGGGCGGCGGGCGGAGGCTAGAAAGTCCTCTGCATTCTTTTCAGTTAGCATGCTGAGTTCTCTTTGTTAGAATGGTAGGGCATTCTCTCTTCCCCAGGTATGACAGTCACTAGGGACAGGATTAAGATGGGAAAGTACCAAGATGGGGGCTTGGGGCCGGCCTTTGTCCTCCTTCACAGGTGGAGCAATTGGTCGAGGCAGCACCAAGCTAAGGCACTCACTTTTGTTCCTAGACCTGGAATCCCTCGCTCTCTACCTAACATCTACCAGGAACACTGAGAAAGAAGTGATTAATTCTATTTAGGCTAATTAAAGAGAGATTCTGGAGGAGATGACATTATGATCTTAAATGTTGAGTAGAGTTTTTGCCTTGGGAGTTGAGAGCTGCCTGAGGAAAGTCATGTTATTCGTAAGTGAGAAGTAATATATGGTAAGGTTCTTTTAACTGGCCTCCACTGTATTAAGATAGATAAAAAAGTAGGTAAGATAGCAGATAAGACTGGGAACCTGAGCTGGGGCTAGAATATACAGGGATTTGTAAACCAGTGCTGAGTTTGTCCTTCAGTGGTGATGTGTTTTTTTAGGGAAAGGATGACCTGTCTGTTTTTTAGGAAGGTTATTCTTGAGAAATTAGGAAGATTGGACAGGAAAACTAGGGCAGTGGCCATGAGATTAGAAGTGGGGCAGATCTGAGAGAAATTTGGAGAATAGAATTAATAAGGCTTGATATGATTCACTGGATCTAGGTAGTAAAGTAGGAAGAAAAATCAAAGACAGTGATGATGATGATAATAGCTAACATTTACCAAGTACTTACTATATACTTTTCACTACTGTAAGTCCTTTAAATAACATAATTTGAGTCATCCTAACAATCACATAAAAATGTACTACTACTACCCACAGGCGCTTATGCATAATTCCAAACCCCTAAAATGCTGAAAAATGAAAAAATAAATTATAGGTTTGGTTAGAGGCTTATTTGGCAATAAACCATGATGTGAA
Source organism: Avahi laniger (assembly GCA_963575035.1). Classification (NCBI taxonomy): domain Eukaryota; kingdom Metazoa; phylum Chordata; class Mammalia; order Primates; family Indriidae; genus Avahi; species Avahi laniger. The sequence goes on along the minus strand of CAUYSK010041309.1, from coordinate 2,824 downwards.
CTGCTTTCTGTGAGGCTATTTTTAGTTTAAAAAAATAAGATTATTTTGTAGTATCTACTTTTATCCCATAGGTATTTTTCACACAGTGTCGTTTTCTGTGCTGTTGAGAGTTGTTGGTGCAACATTGCTTAAGAATGTTCCATTATTGCTTTGAGATTTTCTTCTAGGACACTGATATGTATTCTGCAAGTTTTGATTTTGAAGCTTTCTTGATCTTACTGAAAGTGTCAACAAAAAGTTTTCAGACAACATCTGGCAAGAAATTTTAAATAACAATTAAGCTCAACAAGTAGGTTCCAACAATGCACATAAGTAAACTGAAATGAAAACAATATAAATAGCTGTGACTAGTGTCACATGTGGATAATAATGATAACCATGTCATGTCTGCCACCTGGCCAATATCAATTGTAAAGGATCAGTGCTTTTAAGATTCATTGATCATAGAAGATTTCATTGATATTAAAATGTGGAGGAAATACACATCTTAGAATTGTTAAATGATGAGTAGGATTTTTGCTTCTGGGAATTGGAAGCTTCAGTAATAAAGTAAGAGAGTGGTGCATATAAATGATTCTAATAAATATCTGTTGTTCAGGAGTTAAGGCGTGATCCAAGAAGTTTAGAGTCACTTCTCTGGGGAGAAACAGAGAGAAATAGGTGCTGAAGACAGAATCTTGAGCATTTCTTATATTTAAGGATTGCTTTATGAAGAGAAGAATTTAAATACTTACCCACATTTTGAATTTGTTTTTTACAAATGACAATCCAGGTACCCAGTTTCACAAATAGGTGCATTTCTCTCTCAAGCATCAGCCTGGTCTTTGTTATTGGCATTAATAATTATGGCATAATTCTGGAATCATGATTTTAAGATGTCAGAAATTGAGCAAAGTATTTGTCAAGGAATCAGGAGATTAGACTGATAACATGAATTTATATTAAAAAATAATACTTTTGTCAGGTTTTAGTCTGAAATGTCGGTTCTTAGTGCACTCACAGCCAAAGAATGACCAGACACACCAAAGTAAGGCAAGCACGAAAATGAGGTTTATTGAAGAAAGATGGGATTATAGGGCAAGAGCAAGATATAGGTTTACAGAGCATAATACATAACGCCAAAGATGATAACTGGACCCATTGTCGCAGCAAAGGGAGAGCAAAAGGAAGAGCATGAAAGGGCCTAGTTATGGTCTTTGTATTCTTTTATAGTGCCCGGATTGGGACCTCCCTCATGGTTCAGAGGTCACCTTGATTGGACAGTTGGGAGTTGCATTACTATGCATGCGGGTTGTTCTAGGTCAATTTCTGAACTCTGTGGTACCCATGCCACTTTGCAGTGGGCTAGAGAATCCTCTGCATTGTTTTGCAGCTGGCACGCTAAGTTATTTATAATTGGCCTATTCGTAGGGTATTTCCTCTTCTCCCAGGTACGGAGAGGATTAGGGTGGGGCAATTGCACCAAGACAAAGCACCCACTTTCATGCCTAGGAGACCCAGAATTCCTTACTATCTACCTAACACTTTGGCTGTGGGGTTTGGCAAACTGAAATGTTTTTAAAAGGTTAAAGTTGTTAAAGTGATGAACATTGCAATTTTTTGACAATTAAAAATGAGAGAGACCCTGGGTGCAGTGACTCATGCCTATAATCCTTGCACTTTGGGAGCCCAGGCAGGAAGATTGCTTGAGGCCAGAGTTTGAGACCAGCCTGAGTGAGAGTCTACAAAAAATAGAAAAATTAGCCAGGCGTGGTGGTGCACGCCTGTCCTCCCAGTTACTTGGGAGAGCAAGGCAGGAGAATCATTTGAGCCCAGGAGTTTGAGGTTGCAGTGAGCTATGATGACGCCACTGCACTCTAGCCTGGGCAACAGAGTGAGACCCTGTCTCAAAAAAAAAAAAAGAAAGAATTTCTGCTTCAGAGTAAATAAAATAAGCGTGTTTTTCCCTATTTTTCCTGCCATGTACAACTAAAAGCCCTAAACATTATAAGTACAAAAAGATTCTGAAAGATAGAGCTAGGGATCTCAGGACCCAAAGAGCAACACAGCACTGAGTTCCCTTGAGGAAAAGTGGGGACCTGAAGGTCTACCTCGACTTTGCAGTAATGAGATGACACCTCCCTACCTCTGTTAGAGCAGAATCAAACAAAGCCAACTAACAGAAGATTTAAGTAAGATCCCAGAACATAATACCCAAAATGTCCAGGTTTTAATTGAAAATTGTTATCTCAAGATCTCAAATTGAATGAAAAAAGACAATAGAGACCAACACAGTGTGACAGAGATGTTAATATTAAAATTATCTGACAAAGATTGTAAAGCAGATGTCTTAAAAATACTTCAGCAAGCAATTATGAGCATGCTTGAAACAAATGAAAAAACTTATTTGAAAGTCTTAACAAAAAAAAAAAAAACCTAGCACTCTGGGAGGCCGAGGCGGGTGGATCGCTCAAGGTCAGGAGTTTGAGACCAGCCTGAGCAAGAGTGAGACCCCGTCTCTACTAAAAAATAGAAAGAAATGATCTTGACAACTAAAAAATATATATATATATATATATATATATATAGAAAAAATTAGCCGGGCATGGTGGCGCATGCCTTGTAGTCCCAGCAACTCGGGAGGCTGAGGCAGGATTGCTTGAACCCAGGAGTTTGAGGTTGCTGTGAGCTAGGCTGACGCCATGGCACTCTAGCCCAGGCAAGAGAGTGAGACTCTGTCTCAAAAAAAAATAGAAAACATGCAAAGAAATAGAAAATATGAAGAACCAAATGGCAATTTTATTAATAGAACTGAAAAAATCCGATATCTAAAATAAAAAACTCT
>CAUYSK010041308.1:0-13811 GCA_963575035.1 Avahi laniger | reverse complement strand
AAAAAAAAAAAAAAAAAGAGTACAGAGAAAATAGTAAAGTAAGAAGAGATTTTGCCCAAAGCTAAAGGACATAAGTTTTCAGATTGTGAAGATCTACTGAGTCCTTGACACAATGGGGAAAAAAATTCCTAAACACATTATTGTGGAACTTCAGAACAGCAAAGATAAAAAATAAGATTGTAAAAGCACCCAGCATAGATAGAAGTGGGAGAAAGGAAAGTGAAGAAGTAGTAATCACTTAAAATATATTAACTAAACTGGAATCAGACTTCTTATCAGCAACACTGAATATCAGAAAATAATAAAGCAACATACACAGGTTCTAAGAAAAAGTCTTTCAACCCAGAATTCTGTATCCAAACTATCATCAAGATTATGGAAAGAATGAACACTTTCACACATGCAGAAATTTTCAAATAGTTTATCTCCAGCAAACTCACTCTTGGGAAAGTATTTAAGGATGTCACTCAGCAGAATCTAATGACAGAGCATTCAGCAAAAAGTAGATATGCTCCAAGAAAGCAGAGAAATAAAGTTGAAGGAAGTCAGCTATGCAGCTGGCCTAGAGTGACCAGTCAAAATTAGAGCAAAATGACATAAGTCTCCAAGAAGAAGCTTTTAGGAAAAATAAAGAGGAAGGAGAACTCAAGGGCTATGAAGGCAAACAGTATAAGAAAAAAGGAAAGACAGTTGAGAAGCTTGAGGGGGAATGGTGTAATCATAGCACAACACTGAATACTTGGATATGCAGTAAAATACTTACAGTCATAATGTAAGTGCTTTTTTGTTCATCTTCAACTTTTAGATGTGTTGTTTTATTTTATTTTTATTTTTTTGGCCCCCACTCTCCCGTCCCAACTTTTAGATTTAACCTAAACTCAAAACACATTAAACAATTAAGAATTATGGTTACAGAACAATATATACATGTTATGAATATGTAAAATGTGTAAAAGTATGGCTAACAAGTTGAGAGGTAGAAGGATTAAAAAAAAGGTGAAGAGGAAAGGCACTGACTCATATTCTCAAGAAAAGAGTTAACAGGACAAGAAACAATCAAAGTTTCAAAGGTAACAGAGAACCTAAAAATAACATAAAATTTGGGAGAAGAGAGGAAAAGAGAGAAGTAACTTGAATGAAATCCTCTGTTACTATAGTAGGATAATGTCTAAAACTGATAAACCAACATAAAGTGGGGTTTTAAAAAAGAGATATGGAAGTAATCATTGAAGAAAGAGTTCAGTAAGTTCAGGGTGGGTTTCTATAGGAAACAACATTAAGTATTATAGGAAAGAGGGAAGGAGAAGAAACTGTTGCTTTTTATTATAAACTCTTGTAAACTGATTTTTTTTAAATCATGAGCAGAAATTATTTTGATTAAAACCAAAAATATAAGCCTTTAAAAGGTACACTAAACACAGATTTACATTTTTGATAATGCAGATTTTGGAAATAAATTTGTACGTTGTACTATGTTGCAATTATGGATTCAGAGTCTTTAAGAAAAAGTGAAATGTTTTTCTTTCACATAATGGAATAACGTTATTAACAGAGTTTTTATTGTAGTCTTTGTAATAATTTGTGACTTCTCTCTTGCTGCCAAGCTCTCATTTTTTGCTTTATCAGCAGTCTCTAATTGTTGCCCTTCTGCCTTGTATGCCATAGGCTTAGGAACAGAAACAAGTTTTTAAAATTAATAAACAAGAATAAACAGTTCTTTAATAAGGACCCAAAGAACTCTCCAATGAGCAAAGTATTAGGTTATTAAGTATGAAATGTCCAATTTCCCCAAGTAGTAAGTTTGACAGTTGATATATCTCTGACATATCACTTTGACACTTTTTGTTTTATGTTTACTGTGAAGGCACATCCTCATTCTTTCAAAAGCACAGTTTGGCTTGTGATTATCTTTCAAAAAATTTTTTAGAGCCATTTTTATGAAACCATGGATAAGTCAAAAATTCGTGTTATTTTTTAATATGAGTTCCATTGTGTAACCAATGCAGCGCAGACAGCACAAAACATCAATGAAGTGTTTGGGAAGGATGTGGCTAATGGATGCACAGTATATCAAACGGTTTGAGAAGTTCCATTCTGGCGATTTTAATCTTGAAAATGAGCCACATGGGCAACACAAGACCAAAGGGGGTAATGATGAGCTGAAAGCTATAGTGGAAGCGAATCCATCTCAAGCTATGAGCTGATTAGCAGCAAGGTGAGACGTTACTATTCCAACAACACTGGACCATTTGAAACAAATTGGCAAGGTAAAGAAGCTGGATAGATGGGTACTGCATGAATTAAACGAGTGTCACAAAACAAAGCATCTTGAAGCTTGCCTTTCTTTGCTGTCACAACATAAAGGCAAAGCATTTCTACACCATTATTGTTATGTGTGATGAAAAATGGATTATTTTTGACAATCGCAAGCATTTGGCACAACGGCTGGATAAAGATGAAGTGCCAAAACACAGTCCAAAGCCAAATAGTCAACAAAAAAGCTAATGGTGTCTGTTTGGTGGTCCAGCGCTGGTATTATCCACTACGGCTTCATGAAACCTGGTCAATCGATTACAGCAGACATTTACTGCAACCAACTGGACAAAATGATGAGGATGCTTACAATTAAGCAGCCAAAATTGGTCAACAGAGACAGGCCAATCCTCTTGCAAGACAATGCTCGACCACATGTCACACAAACAACGCTGCTCAAACTACAGAGGCTGGACTTGGAAACTCTCTGTCTTCCACCATATTCACCAGACCTTGCACCATCTGACTCCCACTTCTTCCAGGCTTTGGACCACTTCTTGCAAGTAAAAATATTCAATTCTCAACAAGTTGTGGAAAAGGCCTTTTGCAATTTCATTGCCACTTGCTCTTCAGGCTTCTTTGCTGCTGGCATAAACAAGTTATGATTAAAATGGCAAAACTGTGTCCACAGTTTAGGCACATACTTTGATTAACTGTATTGCTTCTTGTTTGAGATACAATAAACTTCCGATTTGAAATCAGACATTTCATATTTAACAACCTAATACGTAAGCATCATTTTTTACTTCTGGATATACAAATTGGAGGGGTGAGGAGAGAATTAACATTTATTGAGCACACACAACGTTAAATATAGTGCTAAATACTCAAGGTGTTCCCATTTAATCCTTAAAAATAATGGAGTAGAACTGGTATTATCATTTTATAGAGGAACAAAGACAATCAGAAGACTAGCCAAGTAACTTGGCTAAGGCCAAAGTGCCTAACAAGGGGCAGAATTACAATAGAAATGTATGCCTTTCTTTTTTCCACCATGACATGCTGTACATGGTCCTTTTGCCAGGATAATGTCAGTTTCTGCAGGGTTTGTACCCTCAAGAAATCCTATCCAAAGTATGTTTTATCTTCCACATAGTGACAATGAAAGAGTATAGGAAGGCTCTCTATTCCTATAAGCTCAGAATGCAAGGGTATAGGGAATGCAAAAAACAATAGAGGTGCATGGAAACTGCTTCTTATTTGAGGTGAGAAAAGACCAAAGTAAAGCAGATGCCCAATTACACATATGAGCTAGAATGCATAAGCTGAATCACAAAACCTAAGAACTCAAAAAACAGAATAAGGAATATATTGAAACTATACATACACCTAGATGGGCCCATCCCATTAAACTACTGATATTCTCTCTGCAATGAAATTTTATGAATAATTTTAATATAAGTGCGACAGAAAGTAGGATCCTCCCTTTTGGGTCATCATCAGGTTAAACATGAGAAGGTGATTCTACTGCTTTCATTTTTATAAAAATTCTTCAGTTTAAGTGGGACAGGTCAGTAGACATGTTAACTATCTTTTTTGACGGCTTATCAATCTGGACAGTTTGGTCTACCAATACATCCAACACTGGCTAGCCAGCGACCGTAAATTCGATTGTTCTACTAACTTGTAAGACAAGTACTTACAACTTTGTGACTCACTAGCTTTAGTAACATGGGAACATTTGTAATGGAGATTCACATCTACTAGAAAGTGGGGAACAATTATACTGAGTACCTATTATTAGGAAGGGTGTTTACTTATTATCCCATTTATGTTCAGAACAATTCCCTAATGCTGGCTACCATTATTCCCTGTTCATAGGAAAGAAAACTGAGGCTAATAAGAAGCAGAGCCAGGATTCAAAGCCAGGGCAGTGTGAGTCCAAAGCCTGTTTCCAGATGCCTCCAGGACACAGCTAGACAGAACTCTACCCATGGCTTGCTTATGGAGCAACCATTTCAAAATACATTCCAAAGAACACTAGTCAAATTAAAGGCTCTGTAGTCAAGTAAGTTGAGGTATATTAATAGCCCCTTTGGAAATTTCAGAATGCATTTTTAGCCTTTAAAAGGCACTAAAAAGTCCTACAGTCTAGAAACAAACCCCTTTTATGTGTTAAAAAAAAAGGAGGTATTTAAATAGCCTTTTCAGATAATTCTGACATTATCTTTTGATACATCAGAACTCAACAAGTGGAAGTTGCTTAAAGGTTAGTTTCAATATGGAATCCAAAGCCACATCAAACTATTACCAAAGTGACACATTTTATTCATAAAATATTTTTAAAATTTTAAAATCACATTTAATATCACCATCAATCTCATAAGAAAAGTTATTAAGTACTGGGAAAATATCTGTCCAATACCCAAGTCGGCTATTCTTTCAAGAAAAGTGGTGTCCAGTGAAAAAACAAAATGGTTAGTTTAGCTCACAACTCAAGTAACAAAGGTACTTTTCCTCAAGACAATCATTATGGAGGAGAAGTGCTTCCTACATAATTATTTTATCACAGAAAATATTAAGAAGATGTACACTTAGAATCAAGATTTTTAAAAATTAGTCATTTTTATTAATACACAAAGCAAATCTTCAAGTGAAACTGGCTTCTTTACTGCATGGCAGTACAGAATACAATACCAGAACAGTCTGGTACTACTGATTTGTGCTGAGGAACCAGCAGTCTTATCTACCATTCCTTTTACACCATTAATGCAAGTGTCAACATAATAAAAAAGACAAAATAGTGTCTTACTGTTGTCATGAAAATAATTTTGACCTCACAGACCAGAGTTTACAGACCACATTTCGAGAAATGCTATTATAGAGTACACCCTCTTCTTTCAGAGTGAAAAATAGAATACAGTAATAAAAGTAACTCTTGCTTTGATGCCACCACTGTGCACCCCCTCAAAGCAGCCAATGAAAACCCAATGCCTATGGGAGCAAGTAGTTAACATGAATTAGTGAAAATGGCAAGGTAAAGAAAGTCAACTAAGGAGTGCAGGTATAAAGGAAGCAGCTGCCATTCAACTCCAGCTGTCTGCTTTAGAAGAGTACTTGCCGAATGATGCCATCTTTAGATTTTTCTAAAGTTGGATATCTGGAATTTTCTATGATATCTTCCCAGTTTCAAATGCTAATGTGGACTTAAAATAATTTTTTTAAAAGTATGCATACCAAACACTTGGACCACCTATGTGCACATTCTGTCCCAGAGACTATTCTGTAATACTGGAAAAATGGCAATAAAATAAATATCAAAACTACAATAATGTCTCCTTACATCCTCTAGCAAATAGGTATGGGCAGAGTGGGAAAAGAGGGTGGGACCAAGTTTCATGAAAGATAATCATATATATAGACATTATTATATATTAACCGGTCCTAATTATACAATGATCCTAGAGAGTTGCAGCTACCTAAGATTCTGGATGCCCAGAAAAAAATTATTCTCAGGCCATCAATGAAATTATTATGTAATAGCCTTATATAGGATCTTGTTATCTGGCAAAGTGACTCAAGGTACTGAGACAACTGAACAGAAACCAAGGGCAATCAATTTATAAAAAAATTGCATTGTCTCATCCTTCACTGGTATAGTCCTTAAATATACATTCCAACAGTTATAAATAATACAAGAATTCTAAAATATATTTTCCCTTTTTTCTTCAATAAGTCAAGAGACTGCTCCTGCTTCAGGGACTTTGCACTTGCTGTCTTCAGTATGTTTCCCCTGAGAGGGGAAAAGCTTGGCTGGCCTGTTCTGTCATTCAGGTGTTACCTCAAATATCATGATCTCAGAGGCCTTCCTTGAACACCCTACTGTTAACTTATTTATTGTCAGTATCTCCCAGAAGAATGAGACTCCACAGAACAGGGAAGGCCTCTTATGTTCCTAGCACCTAGACCAACTCCTGACACAGTATCAACATATATTTGTCAGCTGGATGAATAAATGAATGAATGAATGAAATGTTATTTATGGATTAGCTTTGCTGTAGTCTCTCTCCACTCCTACACACAGATCACCAGATTAACAGTCCTAAAGTATAGCTCCAAGGAATTTTATTATATTTTAAAGAACTTCTAAGTCTAGCAATTCCAGGCTCTTCTTAATATAATCCCAAACCTACTTTGCCAATTTAGAATGGGCTTTCCTACACCTATACTTTTGCTTTTCTCTCTCATGAGATCATGCCCTACCCTATGTTTGCCAATTAAAATTACACCCTTCCTTCATGACCCAACTTAAGCCCTTCCTCCTTCCTGTAGTAATATTTTCTATCCATCCTACTTCATAACCAAATGATGTTTTCTTTCTTTCTACTAGTATCCCAACTTCTATTATTTGAGGTACTGGAATTATCTGTATAATCATCCACATCACACATTCCCTACCCCTCACCCCTCCACTAAGCTCCTTGGGGGTAAATACTATGGCTTAATTACACTAAAATTCACTGTGAGGTCTGGCACTGTTCTTGGCATGCCTGTTGAAGGGAATTGCTACCCACGGTGCCCACCCTCTGGATTTACCAAATTCATACTGTTAGACAGTCTTCATTTGAATCAACTCTTTCTTACTTGGAAAGATTTTCACAATTTCTTTAAAAATTAAACATTTTCTAATAATAAACATTGTTTGCTTTGTCCAAGGTGGATTACACACAATCCACACACACTTTTATATCATTTTCAGCACTGCAGTACATTGTCACAAAGGGAAAAGGTCAAGGAAAAATGTCAATGACAAAGAGGACAGGAGTATTCACCAAAGCACGGCGATTCCAAATTGCTTAACTTCCTTTTGGCTATCAACACAATGTTTAGTTTTATGGACACACTAATCTCTAATATTTTCTTTTGCTACAAAAACAATTTAACTATTTAGCACAATCCAACAAGCAGGCAACTCAAATCCACTACTGCATTGATGATCCGTGTTTGTATTCCTAAATGACTTTTGCTATCCCTTAGTGACCAACACCACTGTCAACTCCCCTTCTAAATTCAGGTCTGAAATAAAACATATTTAATAATCTTACCAACCCTTCTGACATGCCAGTTACACTAGAGCAAACATCTCATCTCACTTTCACATTTCTTATCCAAAACCTTTAATTGCTTATTACTTTGCTTACACAACTCAAATGATATGTGTTTTCAAGCCTGCAGGTCAAGACCACACTGCTTCTTTTCTTTTTTCTGTTATGATTTTATCTTAATACTTATGTAACTAGACATTCTCTTGATTTTTTTTTCCTTTCACCCAAACTCTTATCCTTATCTTCCATTTCACATTTCAACCATTTTCCTACCTCAATAAAGGTAAGGTCTCCAAGTCTTTTCCCAACACTTCCTTAGGCAAAACTGTCTATATGTTGTGATGTTGACATATGACATATCTTATTTTATAAAACTCAAAAGTAAATGTGAAAAATTTATCATAGAAGAATTACTATACAGTAGCAATATCAGACTTTTCTTGAGGCACTGAAATACAGAAATATTAGAAACACAAAAAAGAAAGTATGTGGGGTAATTCATGTGAAATAGCTTGATTTAGCCATTCCACAATGTATACATATTTTGAAACAGTATGTACTAAGTGTTTAAAATTTTTGTCAACTAAATAAGGAAAAATAAAAATGAACAAAGAACTATTACATAAGTACCAGATAAATTCATTTCCTTTCTGTGCAACTATTTGTATAAAAATATAAACAGGGATATTTCTCAATACAAAGAAAAACTACAAATGTCTTCTACAACTTCTGAGCACAGAAAGTTCAAATATATATATTCTTTTCCACCTAATATTATCATAGAAATTCATCCAAAAAAAAAAAAAACTCACCATCACAATATAGGTTTTGCTTAAGGACCCTCTTAATATTTAGAAGGCAGATTTTATGATACCTGCTAAGGAAAGGAATCATAAAGAATGCATTCAGTCAAATAATCAACATAAAAGACTACTACTGAGGCAACTTTTAAAAGTTCATAGAGTGCTTGACTTGAACTTCTGGAGAGTAGGTTGTTAAAGTGATTTCCCTTAGCAGTATATGACTCCTAATTCTTTAGCTATAAATTCTACTTGCTTTAGGCAATATAAGCTCCCACTGGCAGTCTACTATGATAAGAGTAGTACATACAGGCCAATAAATATTTTACCACTCATAATCAATATAACTGTCGCTTTATCTAAACAAATAAAACATTTCTGATAGCCTCAAACATAAGAACTCTGATGTGAAAAATGATATGATTACCTTTAAAGTTTACTGGTAGTTCAACTGAAGCCCAAAATCCCAATTAAAATAATTATTTGTATTATCTACATTAACAATGACAACCCAAAAACAATCCTTAAAAAAAAAGGGGGCCAGGCGCAGTGGCTCACGTCTGTAATCCTAGCACTCTGGGAAGGCTGAGGTGGGCGGATCATTTGAGCTCAGGAGTTTGAGACTCTGTCTCTACTAAAAATAGAAAGAAATTGGCCAAACAACTAAAAATAGAAAAAATTAGCCAGGCATAGTCGTGCTTGCCTGTAGTCCCAGCTACCTGGGAGGCTGAGGCAGGAGGATCGCTTGAGCCCAGGAGTTTGATGTTGCTGTGAGTGAGGCTGATGCCACGGTACTCACTCTAGCCCAGGCAATAGAGTGAACTCTGTCTCAAAAAAAAAAAAAAAAAAGAAAGTGAAATATAGACTAAATATAAGAAAGGAGAAAAATCACAAAAATGCAAAAGTGGTTTGAAAAATACTACAACCCATCGAAAATTTAAGCATAAAATAGTACTATTTGCCTTTAGAAAATACTACTGGGGTTTGGGGACAGTCCAGTAAAATAAATCTGATCAGTAACTTATACTTACAGTGACCATAAAATTTACATACAAACTGGGACATGTGTAAGAGTGACAAGAGGCACTATTTATAATCGTGCCTGAACAAGAGGTATAAGCCAGGACTGTCTAAAGCAAACCCAGACTTAAAACTGTCCTTCTAAAACTCCATCAAAGATAAATGATCCCATCTGACCAATAAAGTGCATAAGGTAACACAAAAGCTAATATTTTCAACCTATTCCCTTATAATATGTCATATAAAATATTAATGTTTTGATTAAGGAATAATTTGTTTTTAGGAACCAGTTACTAATAATCGAACCTCTTTGTTTCCTTACATGGAAACCCGACTATTCCAGAGCCACACACCAACTCCTAGTTAATCAAAATTTAAAAATAATAGTAATAAAAGTTTATAATAAAACATTTAAATACAATGGGCCAGGCATCATTCTAAGCACTTTGTAGCTCATTTAGTCTTCTTAACAGCCCAGAAGGACAGGGATTTCTGTCCCTCTTGTACAGCTGAGAAAACTGAAGCACAGAGAGGTTAAGGAATCCATTCATGGTCACAGTAAGCGGTGAAGGTAAAGATTCCAGAGTGTGTTCTTACCTATTGCACTATGTTGCCACTACTGCTGCTCCAGTGGGAGAGCCAGGAGCCCACGATTTTTCAAAAATGCACAGAATGGAACAGAGCCCTGAAGTGTCTGCAGTCACTGAGTAGAACCAGGCTTAAAGAGAGTTACGTACCTATGATAAAATTTTGTTACCAGGGTGTCAAGCAGAAGCAAACATGGGCCAGGGAAATATCTTTACTTGTGATAAAGGGAAACCCATTTATTCTACTGTTGGGCTAATGCACTAACTTGTGCTACGGTTTATAACAGGGTGAGGATGATGACAAAAAAAAAGTATGATAATGACTACCATTAATTATGTGTATACAATGTGTCAGGTACTGCTCCAAACTCGGAAACATATTAACTAATCTAGTCATCCTAACAACCCTATGAGGTAGGTACTGTCTTACAGAGGAGAAAACTGACCCCTTTGGTCACTTGCTCAAGGACACATAGCAAGTAACAGAATTTGAACTGAAACCCATTCTCTTAATCACTATGTTATTTTATAAGGGGTCATATCTGCCCAGCAGTATATATCTTAATAATAAGCTACATTATAACAGAATTCTATTATGTTATATCATACAACAGGAGTTTAGTTTTTGGTGGGTAGGCCTTAGAACCATGTTTTGATAGGTGCTTCCTATGTGAATATGAATACAGGTGCCATATATCTCAAGTTTCCTCCTAAAAACCAATGCAACAGTGTTGAGAGCAGGGACCTATAAGAGGTGTTTAGGTCATGAGGGTTCTGCCTTCAGGAATGGATTAATGTCATTATCAAGGGAGTGGGTTAATTATAAAAGGGAGTTTGGACCTCCTTCACACATGCATGAGTGTGCTCTCTTGCTTGTTTTCATACGATTCTTCTGTTTTCCCTCATGGGATGACACAGCAAGAAGGCCCTTGCCAGATACCAGCCCCTTGACTGATTTCCCAGACTCCAGAACTTGGTTTTTTTTTTGGAGACAGAGTCTCGGTTTGTTGCCCAGGCTGGAGTGAGTGCCATGGCATCAGCCTAGCTCATAGCAACCTCAAACTCCTGGGCTTAAGTGATCCTCCTGCCTCAGCCTCCTCAATAGTTGGGACTACAGGTGTCCAACTATCACACCCGGCTAATTTTTTCTATTTTTCGTAGAGATAAGGTCTTGCTCTTGTTCAGGCTGTTCTCCAACTCCTGACCTCAAGTGATCTTCCTGCCAAGGCCTCCCAGAGTGCTAGGATTACAGGTGTGAGCCACCACACCGGCCCTCCAGAACTTTAAGAAATAAATTTCTTTTAATTATAAATTACCCAGTCTATGGTATTTTGTTATAACAACACAAAACAGACTAAGACAACATTTAATCTTTAAAAATATATTTCTGCCAAAGTGCCAGACATAGTTTAGATATATGACTCCTTGAAAAAATTACACAGATATATATTTAAAGTGTTATGATGATCAAACATACCAGGAGTTAAATTCACATTTTACTCAATTAGAAAGTACTATATGGCTGGGCATGGTGGCTCACGCCTGTAAAGCTAGCACTCTGGGAGGCCGAGGCGGGTGGATTTTGAGCTCTGGAGTTCAAGACCAGCCTGAGCAAGAGCAAGACCCCATCTCTACCAAAAATAGAAAGAAATTAATTGGACAGCTAAAAACATATAGGAAAAATTAGCCGGGCATGGTGGCGCATGCCTGTAGTCCCAGCTACTCGGGAGGCTGAGGCAGTAGGATCACTTGAGCCCAGGAGTCTGAGGTTGCCGTGAGCTAGGCTGACGCCACGGTATTCTAGCCAGGGCAACACAGTGAGACTCTGCCTCAAAAAAAAAAAAAAAAAAAAGAGAAAAAAGAAAGTACTATAGCACACACAAAAGTTCATGAGGATTCAACATCAGGCCCCTAAATCCATTGGGGTGTATTACTGTCTTCCTTTTGAGTTTCTATAACTGCACTACAGTAATTTTAGGGTTAGAGGTAGCTCAGAGTACTTTTGTGAAGACCTTCTTATTGTTCCTTTCCTATTTTACCATAATCCTCGTACAATGATGCTTTATGTTCACTATGTGTTTAATGAACGTGTACAAACATCACAAAACACACACTTCATCCCCAACTGATAATGATAAGAACAATGGGAAAAACCCTTAGGATCTTTCAAAAAGCTATTAAATATATCTTTCTAGGAGAATAATAATATGGTAATAACACTATTCTAAGTACCAGGCACTATTGCAGGTACTTTATGAATGTATTCATTTAGTCCTCAAAACAATCCTATGAGGCAGGCGCTACCTTATTCTGAACATGCATATGAAAAAACTAATGTCCAGACAGGCTAAGGCTCGGAGCAGTTAAGTACAGATGCTTCTCGATTTACGATGAGGTCAACCCCAATAAACCCATCCTAAGCTGAAGACAGCTCAAGTCAAAAGTGAGTTTTTGACTTACAATGTTTTCAACTTAGGATGGTTTATCTGGAGGTAATCTCATTATAAGTTGAGGAGTGTACTGAATGCACATCACTTTCACATGGTTGTAAAGTCAAAGAATCGTAAGTCAAACCACTGTGTTAAGACAGGGACTGTCTGTACTTGCTTGATGGCAGAAACTCCTGAAATTTAAACTGCAACTTTAAAATTCTATAAAAGATTTTTAGCTGACTGAGGAAATACACAATAAACAAAATAATAAAAATGATGATGATGAAAAGCTATCATTTATTGAGTGGTGTATCAGTACTTCTTTAAGACAATCTTCAAAATAACCCTAAAAAATATGCACTGTTATTTTCATTTTACAAGTCAAGATAATGGGCTGACAGAAAGTTCTTGCCCAAGGTCACATACTAGAACTAAGCAGTATTAACTCTAAAGGCTGGCTTTTTTCACTATGCCAGTGTTTCCCAAACTTCAGACACCTGCATACCACTTTCACAAATTCTGCAATGTCCATGGACCCCTGACACTATTATGTACTTAATATCTCTTCTTTAAATCAGACATTTTTTAAAAAGTAAAAAACTTATTTTACAAGGAACTTTGTATTATGACATAGATGGAAAATAAGTATCACTTGAAATAGAGACAAAAAATAATTAAATGAAAATAAAGCTGTTATTCAATTTTAGCCAAATACTACTGTCTGTTAAATGTACTTGCAGTCATATGAAGGCCGACCTGTCCTTTATTAAAACAGAGTAAACAGTGAGGGATATTAAAAATCTACTAGCACTAAGCTGAAATTTTCTCCTTAAATAATCAGATTTGAAAAACAATTAAAAAGGAAACAGCTTTCTCATTGTGTGCTTTTGCATCTTGTTGGTTACACATCCCACACTCTGGGAAACAAAACAGAAGGCTACTCTATTGCCTACCTTGCTTCAAGTATGCAGCCATGTCTGTAGTCTTTCCTGTATTTTCAAAACTGTAGAGAATGCTCTAACGTAAGAATGGTAGACTGGTTATTATACTTAGCAGCACTATAGGAATACCTCATCAAAATTGTCTCTTCTTAAGTACTCAAATACAATGCTCAAAAAACAGATCTGACAAACAACCTTGTTCTCAAAAAACTTCACCTAGTTGCAAACAACACAATCTAAAAAGATAAGCCATGATACGATGCTACAATTTTAAGCATCAAAACGGTTGGTGTGTTCAGCACAAGTTTTGTCATTAGATGGAGCTAAATTTGAACTGCAGGTCACATTGAGCAGGTAGCCTCTCTGGAGCTCCAGGTTTCTCAGCTGAAATATGGAAATAATACCTACCTCTAAATATAAAGTTAAATATACGTCAAGTAGCTTAATGCCTGGCCCATAGTAGGTGCTACATAATTAGTAACTTGTAACTATAAGAATTAGAGAGGGATTACTGAGGGTTGGAAAGAAATTTTTTTTTTTTTTTTTTTTTGAGACAGAGTCTCACTCTCTTGCCTGGAGCGAGTGCCGTGGCGACAGCCTAGCTCACAGCAACCTCAAACTCCTGGACTCAAGCAATCCTACTGTCTCAGCCTCCCAAGTAGCTGGGACTACA
>CAUYSK010041307.1:0-50921 GCA_963575035.1 Avahi laniger | reverse complement strand
AAAATGAATTGATAAAATTAAAGAGTGATTACACACTGTTACAGTAAGGTCCCAATATTGAAAAAGAAAGAACGTAATTTCTATGCATAGGAAAAATGGGACAGAGGGTCCCCAACTTAAGATTTTTCAACTTTACAATGGTACAAAAGCAATATGCATCCCATAGAAACCTAACTTCAAATTTTGAATTTTGATTTTTTCTTAAGCTAGTGACATATAGTACAACACTCTTACACAAAATATTCAACACTTTATTATAAAATGGACTTTGTGTTAGATGATTTTGCCCAACTGCAGCCTAATGTAAGTGTTCTGAGCACGTTTAAGGAAGGGTGGGCTAAGCAGCGATGTTCAGTAGATTAGATATATTAAATGCATTTTTGACTTAACAATATTTTCAACTTACCATTTATTTGTTGAGAAGTAACCCCATTGTAAGTCAAGGAGCATCTATATGCAACTAAATAGTAATGCATAGCTACTTTTATTTTCTTTATGATTTTTATCATTTTCAAAAATTTCTACAACAGACATTACTTCTACAGTGAGAAAATAGGTTTTGAGTAATAAATCTGCAGTCAAAACACTATTTTCTCTTGGCCTTGACTCCAGAGTGTGATTAAAAATTAGAATCACAAATTTATTTCTCAACCTCTGGAAGACAACTTTGCTAAACAAGATAAGCTATGTTCCCCTATAAGGGGAGCAGAGAGTCCATGAAAAACCTCAACAAATCCATCATTTTTCCCCAGAATAACTGTGGGAAATATATATATACATATGTATATATATATATATACACACACACATATATGCACAAATTTTTATATATATGTACATATAATCATTCTCCAGGAAACCTATTTCCTTCATGTTTAGATTATTTAATTAGCACCAAATCATTTTCCTAGTGAGAGGTTTGGGAGATTCCTTTTCATTCACTAGGCTGCCACACTTTCTTATTCCTATCAGCCAATATTTTAAATCCATGACCTTTTGAGAAACTGTCTCCCTTCTCATATTTTTAAGTTGGAATTCCAAAACTTTACCCTAAACTTAAACTTTGGCAGAGGATTAAATTTCGTTCATTAAATTTATAGAAAATGTTTGTCATAGAACTAACTGACAAAGCTTGCCTTCACTGTCAAACCAATCAACCAAATCAGACTTACTTTCTAATAGAAAATGTCTGGCTTCCTTGTTTATTTTAAATAAACACTATTAAACTACATCTCCTACTTCCTTACCTATAAATTCAAATTGATTGTTAGATAGATAGATGAGACCCAAAGACATGAATTTGTTACTGGAATGATAGGAAAATAAGATGCATGATGTTTCAATAATTCTCACCAAAGCTTCCTCTGCTTTGCTCTTTACATGAGTGAGGCAATCTCGAATACCACCGTGGTACACCAGGTAAAATTAGAGATGATTGAGAGAGGAGAGTGATTGTGAAAAGGGGATGGGGAAGGGAAATTGGCCCGCCACAGCCATTCTCTTCAGCAGGTTAGTTTTAGGAAAGCATACACATTGTCTTAGCTTGTTTTTGCTGCTACAACAAAATACTGTGGAAAAAATAATTTATAAAGGACAGATATTTATTTCTCACAGTTCTGGACGGCGGGAAGTCCATGACGAAAGCACAGGCAGGTTAGGTTGTCTATAGAGGCTGCATCCTCCGAGGAGCAGATGCTGTGTGCTCGTGTGGTAGAAAAACAGAAGAGCAAGCTAAGCAAATGCTGCTTGAAGCCTCTTTCCTAAGGGCCTTAATCCCATTAATGAGGAAGAAGCCCCCACGGCCTTACCCCTTATTTTAATGGCCCTACCTTTTAACACCATCACATTGGCCACACCTGGATTTTGGAGGGGACATATTCAAACCTTGGCACCCTTGCAAGCTCAGGATCTGGTCATTGATTCCCATGAAAGGCATCCATGACTTTGTCACTCCCAGAAAATCTATATACCATAAGGTTTATATGGACCTTTGTTTGAAAACTGCTATTTTAAGCCCAAACGAGATAAGCAAAAATTTTCTATCCAACTAAAATCAGAAATGGATTTATTAGCTCAGAATGCTAATCTTGATACCAGAGTTTAGAGCACAAAATACTGATGAAAATATATAGGACCACCTCTTTTAATGAGTTTGGAGTTTTCTCCCAAATAACATGCACCTTTTGAAGGGAGCTCATGCATACAAAATTCTCACAATCATAAAGTCTCATGCTGCAATATGAGAAAATGCCTCTGAATTGTCCCAAAATTTCAGTAATTAAAAGAAAAAAAATCCTTTCTCCAGGACTTTAGCAATTCAGCCTTTGGGATACATACGTAAATTAGTTATGACCTTCTTTTGTCTTCCCCCATTTCCACCCCCGCTACCATCTCCTCACATACATAAAAGCCTTCATTAGGTTGTAGACTACAGGGTAATAATTAATGTGATTAAATTGAACTTAACCTCCCAGCAAATTTTTTTAGTGCATACTCCAGGCAGGCACTGTGCTAGATTGTAAGAAATGTGTCACCAAATCACTCTTTAATGCCTATGACATACAGAGAATGACTAGATATGGATGAACTCGTAAATGATATGTTGGTACTTCATAATAGTATCAAATTAAATTTGAACTTAGAATGTTATAACAAAATACTCTCATTCAGTAAATGTAATGTTAACCTAACCTTGAAAAAAGTCTTATCTAACACTCCCTCCTTCTCTCTTTCTAGACTCTAAGCAGAGAACTTCTCTCAGTGCTTTCTGGAAATGTCCAGCCACCCAGCTTGCATCAAGAGGACTCTGTCTCTTTGGACCTCCTCTCCCTGACTGTAATCTTGTCACTTTTGCCAAACTCTCTGTAGTCCAGCCATAATGGCCTTCTTCCTTCCCACTCCACCCCAAATTCTCATAAACTAGCCTCTTTCTGGAATGTACATCTCCCTCCCACTACCCTACTAAACTCTACTCACCCTTTCAGATCCCAGAACAGTTATGAAAAGCCCCATTCTGAGCTCTTGCAGAGTTTGGTACTTCTGATTACAGTTTGTAATTATATCTTTGTTTCTTCAGTTATTTGATTAATATTTGTGTTTCTCACTAGCCTTGAAAACCCACAAGGGCAAGATCTATGAATAGTTCATCACCATTGTATCTTTACCATTCTTGGAACCCGGAAGAAGCTAAATAACTCTTTGTCAACAGTATGAATGGTCTAAGTTTGCTTGAGAAACACTAGACATGGATCACCAAAGTGATTACTTTACAATGTGAATACTTCTGAGAAATGCATCATTAGGCAATTTTGTCATGCAAACACCACAGAGTATACTTACACAAACCTAGCTGGTATAGCCTACTGCACACCTAGGCTGTATGATATAGCCTATTGCTCCTAGGCTACAAACCTGTACAGCATGTTACTGCACTGAATCCTGTGGGCAGTTGTAACACAGTGGTTAAGTATTTGTGTATCTAAACATACCTAAACATAGAAAAGGTACAGCAAAAATACGGTATAAAAGATAAACAGTGGTACACCTGTACCACTTACTGTGAGTGGAGCTTACAAGACTGGAAGTTGTTCTGCGTGAGTCAGTGAGTGGTGATTCAGTGTGAAGGCCTCAGACACTACCGTACACTACTGTAGACTTCATAAACACTGTACATTTAGGCTACACTAAATTTAATTAAAAAGTTAAATAATTGTGCTACATTATGATGTCTACACCACTAGACAATAGAAATCATTCAGTTCTATTATAATCTTATGGGACCACCGTTGTCTATATGGTCTGTTGTCAACAGAAATGTTGTTATGAGGTACATAACTATATATTCAGAAGGACAATTCTCTGAGCGTAATCCTCAGCCCCATCCTTTCCTTGCAAGGTCCAGGGAACCTCTGAGATATATAATGTGCCATAAGACTTTTTCAGACACTTCCCTGGTTAATAGGGAGCCAATGAAGTAGAAACTGAAAATGTGCTCACCTCCTGCTCAATACTACAACTCACGCTTCCGGCCTCCAGGCCCTTCAGTGATCATTTCTCTGGGTACTCTCCATTGGGCCTGAGTATCATCTGTCTTGTTCACTCCTGAATCCCCAGCACCTCTCAGACTGCCTGCCACCCATTAGGCGCTCAACAGATACTTACTGGATAAATCTATAAGTCAACCAAAACTTGACCTAAGCCTCTCACTTAGTAAAAGTTCCCTGAAGCTGTCTGGTAGTATGCGTGTTTGGCACCTACGCAGCGTTTAACATTTCCACATTAATCTCACTCTCCTTTTTTTAATCACTATTTATTTTTTCTCCTTGACTCATTAATTTCCACATAGAAGCTGCCATTTCCCTCTGAGAGACTGGCAGCAAAATAACTTAACCAAAAGAACTTTCTTTTGCTCATAACTCCAAAGAGTAAAGAAGAAAAAAGTGTCCCACTCTTTTCTCAGCCAAATGTGCCTTTGAAAGATTTGATATTTGAGCTCAGCTACAATTATCTAAATAATTCCACAAGTACAAAATACCATATTTACATATGCAAAGCAAGAATAAGAAATTAGAATGCTTAATTTATGCACACAATTGAATGTTGAAACAGCTACAAATTCAGATACTTTTTTTGTTTTTTTGCAAATTCACATCTCCAAAGTAATCTTATAATGTACTTCTTTCTATGGCATCATGGTCCTCAAAATCTTATCATCAAACAATTGAATTTTAGGAACTTAAGCTTTTAGGTAAATATTTAACCTGTTTGCAAATTGAAGTTCCATAAGCAAGGTTGTTAACTTATAGGTCTTTCTTGAAAAATGAAGTCAGGTTTGCAAACATTTTGTTGTAATACCTAGGTGAGGAAGAAGGAGGGGTGCATTGATGGCTTAATAGCTTTTTCTTCCCAGGTAGACTCATTCAGAATGAGAGTGATTATTTAGAAATCCATTTCATTCTAAGCAAATGTCTTTACCCTGGGAAAATAAAACAGAGCTACTGCTGGCTAGCTCCTGAGCAATTGTTGCCATTTTATTCAGTGTTCTTCCTTATTACTCCCAATAGTTTAAATAAATATCTGTAATAGTCTCCATCCTCTTTGTAGTCCCATATAAAACTTACCCTATTCAAAAAAACGTATTCTAATGAAATTATAACCTTTCCTCAATCTTTTTAGGTCAACACTAATCTTTTCTAATTTTATACTGGTTCACAGCAGAGTTAAGGTTCAGCTCCATCCCACAGCAACACGTTTTCCACTCACTGTCTTGTTGCTGTTTAACAATGAGCTTTGTTCCTAAAGGGATGTCTTCAGTGAGGTCACCTCCCAGCCCACACACCGCCCTAATAGACAGTCCCATCTTTCCTGACCTACCTTCTCATGACACATTATCTGTAAAATAAGTTAAAGGTATAATAAAGTAGGAGCTGAGAAAACTTAAATAAATGGAAAAATTAAAATATAATAATTAACACTATGGTTGGACCCTTGAGTTAATTTCTTTTCCCCAGTTTCACTTTTTCCTGCATATCTAAGAATCAAGGCTTCTCCATTTCACTGTTTGGTTTAAAAGTTTAAAACCTCCCTTCTGCTAGTTATCTAGAGAATACAGAAAAGAGCTAATTGAAATAGTACTTCACATTCTTTTTTTTTTTTTTTCCAACTGGTTGCATCATTTTGTCCTTGTTCAAGGACTGGCCGTTGAAAGTGCCAAGTCCACGATGTGACAGTGTGCTGTGTAGCCCACCCAGACAAAAGCAATACTCAATGGACATGAGGAAAGAGAGAAGCAGAAGGCATTATTTACCTGTCTGCATACTCTAGATACAGGAATTCTGACTGAAATGATCAAGTGTGTCAGCTTAGTCAGATATCTAGCTATAATACCTGGGGAGGTTCATTATTATAACGCTTTAGGAAGATAATAAAAGGATTTAATAGGAATCACTGAGCATGCTCTATAAAGTAAGAATTATAGGTGGGTTACTATGTAGCTGATTAGAAATAACATATCAAAAATAAAATAGCTGGTTCTAGCATTTATTTATATTCTCCCTTATAAGAAATTAGCAAACACTTGAACCACGGTACCAAATAAAGCATCTCTTGTCCACCCTCCAAACATCTTATCTTCTGAAGGTTGCATTGATTGCCCTCCAAGGCCCCACCCCAAGATGGTCACTATCTTGTATGAGTTCTGATTGCCTTAAATTGTCACTTTGAACATATTTGAAGGAAATTGTTTTTTCCAATGAGTTCCGCTAAATTCTGGACTTTAGCCAGTTAATTTATTTCCAAGATTAATGATAACACTCTACAGCTTTCTGTCCCTGAGTCTACAGGACTCTTATCCAGATCTTTGGAACTTGCCTCATCTTCTTTTTGGCTTATATCACACTGGGCAACTGAGGGAGGTGAAAAAGGAGGCAGGAAGGATTATTTATCCAGTTCTTTTGAATGGGTTTGGCAAAAGCTGAAAATATAACCACCCATGGGTCAGAAATATGAATTCTATAAGCTTTCTCCTACCTTTCCTCACAATCCTTTTGCCTTAAAAATGTTTCTACCTAGGCTAGGCGCAGGGGCTCACACCTCTAATCCCAGCACTTTGGGAAATGGAGGCAAGAGGATTGCTTGAGACAGGAGTTCAAAACTAGTCTGGGCAACAAAGCGAGATCCCCATCTCTATAAAAAATTTTAAAATTAGCCAAGTGTGATGGTTTGTGCCTATAGTACTAGCTACTTGGGAGGCTGAGATGGGAGGATCTCATGAGCCGAAGAGTTCGAGGCTGCAGTGAGCTCTGATCGCGCCACTGCATTTCAGTCTGGGTGACAGAGTGAGATGATACCCCGTCTCTAAAAAAATAAAAAAATGCTTCTACCATTTGACACAGCAATTCTCTCTTTGTGAATCTATCCTAGAAAAATAAAGCAAAAATATACAAAAAGCTTTATGTCCAAAGATACTAATAGGTGTATCATTTTAACAGAAATATTCTAAATAATAAAAGAAGGATTAAGTAAATGATTAGGTATCCATTACAAGTCATGTTTTCAAAAAGTTTAAAATAACATGTAGGTGTATATAATTTTATAGATTAGAAAAGCCTGCATATGTTTCCTATTGCTGCTATAAAAAAATTACCACATTCTTAGTAGCTTAAATAATACAAACCTATTATTAATATTATTAATTCAGGAGGACAGAAGTTTGAAATGCATCTCAGTTCTCTAAACACCAACCTTGTCAACTGAGAGAGCTCAGAATTGCATTTTCAACTTGTAGTTATATGTCTTAGCTCCCAATTAAAAAACAAACAACTTAAGAGCAAGTATGAGTCATATTTTTTTAATTGTCAAGTTGCTAAAGAGAGTGTTTAAAAAAGGGTATAATCCTAACCCTTATACAAATATAAAGTGAACACATGTCAAAGAATTTATTTAACATAATAATCAATGAGGGGACCAGTTAGATGTTACAACCTGTTCAAAGGAGAATTTAAAGTACCAAACATATAATCAGATGGAATTCTGAAATAAATTTGTGACTAGATGCCAAACAGGTCTATTCACAGAGCTATAATCAATTTCATTCTACCAGACACAATTAATTTACATTTCCATGGACAAGAGTCATTTGCATTATTATCAGTTTTGTACAACTTAGAGCATTATAAAATAGCTAAAAGACAATGGAAATCAGAGATATTCCAGAAGGTCATACTAGACAGAACAAATTCTTTCTCTCTCTCTCTCTCTCTTTTATTTTTTATTTATTTATTTTTTTTTTTTTTGGCCCATTCAGTCTTTCACTGGCTTTCCTAACAATACAATATGTCACAGAGTACCTTGTATGTATAACAGTAGGCACTCAGTATAAATTTGGAGTTTGAATGTTTGATTGAAAGATCAATTCTGGCCTGATTGCACTAATTGTGTTTGGAATGCCAATTACCACATTATTCTTTTGCTTTGTCTGAGGTCCCCAGTTCTTTGCCCTTCTTCTTCTCTAGCTGTGCTTAAGTTATAACAAGAAGAATATTTCTGGCCTCTGGGTTTAGCTGGACCTACCAGGGTGATATTGCAGGAGAGAGAGAAAGGGCCTCATTCTGAATTACAATGCTAGTCTAGTACAATTGCCAGGAGAAGCAATCTCAGGACTCATAAGACCGGAAGTGACAGACTCTTTCCACTACCTGGAGCAGGAATTTCTATGGCCCTAAAAAAGAAAATACTCCAGAGATGGCCAAGTAGCTGTCAGCATCCTGGTTTGGGTTATACATGTAGATTTCAACAAGATTTCCCTCAGGTTTTCTAAAGTTAAAAGAAGCTATATGTTTTTCAAAAAGTTTAAAGATTTTCTTGAAAAATCTTCATTTTTAAAGAATCCATTCCCCATAACTTCATTAGAGAATTGTAAAAGTAAATGGACTTTTCCTTCAAGAGCTAGAGAAATTAAATACCTTAAGAACTCTTGGTTAAAGGCCATTATTTTCCAGATGGGTAAAGAGGCAGAAATTAAGTGCAATTAGAATTCCAGCTTAAGTCATCAAAATATGAACACTAAAAGGAAATTAAAATCTTTGAAGGAATTCAGTTATTTATACCAACAACTTAAAAAGATGACTATTGTATTTTTTAAAGCTATGCACAGGTAAGTATCCAGGAATTTTAAAAACTGTTATCAGAGATAGTCAACTCCAGTACCCTTGGCTCTACAGAAAAACAGATCAAACCAAACAAGAGAGATGCCACACATCTTGACAATTAAACTCTGAACAATTTAAAGTGCAAAATGATCTACATTAAAAAAAAAAAACAAACTACTCCATAGCCATTTATAAGTGCCCCTCGAGCAAAGCGATTTTGTGATTTGAAAGAATACTTATACAGAAAACAAGCTTGGCATTGCACCAACAATCAGCCAACATCTTGGCACCCATTCAGATAGCACCCCCACTAACAGTCGTGGCAATTCTTCTCATTATCGTGTTTGCATGCACATAAATCAGATTCAGGTGAATTTACAATGTGCGTGAACTGTCAAACTCAGAGCAGCCAACAGATTGTCTTAAGTGATACAGGATTCATGCCTTTCAGCAGCACATAACTGTCACAGCTATCGGACAACATTCCAGATGTAGCTTCCTCAGTATTCTTCCATTTCCATAAACTGATAAGTTTATGTGACATTTTAAACTTTTGATTTTTATCTGTTGCCTGATTTAAATTCTAAATGAGTCTTACAACTTAGATCAGGAAGGAGAAACCACATGCAGTCTTTTAAAATGAGATCTGAATATTTTTTTTAAGACCAAAGCAACGTTGGTGCAGAGGCAGCAGGTCTCCATGTTCCCTTAGAGTGCCGTCCATTTAACACTTCAAGCCACAGTGTCTGTGGGCATTTGAGCTTTTTCTGCCCCTGCTCAGCCCGCAACTTCCAGGTGCACTTCAAACAGACTGAGAAAGACAGCCCCTTGACTGCATGCTCTTCAAGCCTATTCTTCACATACCATCTCAGCAGCTGCCACATTAAATAGGAAACCCGTGGGTCAAAATCTGAACTGAGAGGGAAAAGGTAACAAGCCGACCTGAGCCAGGGGTAATTTACGATTAAGCTAATGAAATTCTAATTAGGCTTATAAAGCCCTGAAGTATTTCTTGCAGTGCCTTGTCATAAAGCCTTTATTCAGGGAAAGCCAGAGTGCCTTTGATCTGGGTCATGCAGCATATTGTCTCATAGATTTGTGTTTATATTCCCTCTTTTACAGTCAAGCAAACCCTTAAAGGCATAAAGATAATATGAAGCGCTGGAAAAAAAAGAAAACGGCAATCTGTTTGGACCCAATATGATACTCGCTCAGGACACCTCCGGGTAATTATTCAGTTTCTCCTGATTTACAAACAGATTATTATCAGCCTAAATAATATCCAATAAATTCACCAAAAATCATTTCTGGCCTGCTTTCCAGGTCCTTTTAAGAGTGCACTTGTCCTTAGAATTAAGAACATTTCAAAATTAAAAACAGAATGTTATTAAAAGTAAGGACCCCTACTTAATTAAGCATGTCTCCTCACAAGCACTGAGCAGTGCCCTGTGCAGAGCATAGGCAGAGAAGAAGACCACTTAGCACGTCGCCTGTGTGACTGGAAGTGAGTCTCCATTAATTCAGAGGTGTACGGATCAGGCCCACACCTGCAGCGGGAAGAATTAACGGAGGCAGCCTGAGCAATCTATTCTCAAGTGCTCTAGCTGGGAAATATATCTCAAGAGAGAAGAATAGAAAGTACTGTGCTTGTCTTAAAAAATAAGACGAGAGTCAAAGATAAGTCCACGGTCAGGCTCACTTTCACACTTTTAGATTTAATTAGCTTATTAAGATAAAATTATATTCAAAAGGCAACAACTTAAAAAAAAATCTTCAGGCGTCTGCTTTCACAATCATATCACTCCAACTTGGACCTTTCTTGACTCGATTTACTGACATCCCATGACCTGTGCGACTATTCAAACGACTTATGCAGGCCCTATGTATGCGTGATAGTGACCAGCCTGCAAAAATTGACACCTGAGATCTCAGTTTTCATGTCCTTTCTGGCTCTGGTCCACATCCTGCTGCTTTCCTTGTATTTGATTCTCTCATATGAAAGGATTTCTAGAGTTATTTGTTCCCTCCTGTGTCTTGAATCTGCATTCGGTAGCGAGATTACCCCCACACACCTGAGACCACGTGTTTTTTTTACTCTCTCTTTCACTGTCAAAGGGCTTATTAATCATGAAACATGAACTCTTCTTATTTAAAAAAAAAAAAGCTTTGATAATGATGCCTGATAATACTTATCTCTCATGAAGCACTATATTAGACATAATCACCTCTAATGGATTATTTCATTTAATTTCTTTAAGAACCCTTTGAGGAAAATATTAGTACTATTCATATCCCTGTTTTACAGATAAGAAAACTGAGGCATAAAGACAGTGATAATTTTTCAGGTCCATCTAGTGGGGCTTATATTTAAAGCAAGGTCTCTCTCTGTGACATCAAAGCCCTTGTTCTTAACCCCATCGTCGACACTCCGTGACTCGCTTTTCCATATCTCCTCTCAATTTTCTATGAATTTGGGAGGCCTATTTAATTATTGAACAACAAATAATTTTTATAAACCCTGCCCCTTCAAAATAAGTAGTGCCCAGAATCCTTAATATATTTATAACAAGAGCAATAACAAATGATGATAATTCAGACTTGCACAGAAAGGACAAATTGTTCTAAATTGCAGGATGCGTTCATCAGTCAACATGATTAAACTGTCCTTACTTAAAATAATGCTTCTCACTCCCTGTGAGTCAAGCCCACTGTTCCCAACTGCTACCAACATCTGAAAGAGAAGCTCGAGCTTAGTAAACTCAAGGTTTCCCTGGAAGAAAACTTCTTATGAAAATACATTACAGAAATCAAAGAAAACACATGTTATTTTTCAAGTCCATGATTAGTCTATTTTAAGGCATGTGAGTAGGTGTTCACCTGATTTGTCAAAGTGTCTTGAAAAATAAAGGATAAAGCTTTAGTAAAAAAAAAAATTAAATAATATAAGCTAAATAATATTTTAACTGTGATTGATAAATTAAAATTATTGTTAATCATTGAATAATCTAAGTTACATTGATGTTGTCAGAACAGGTAACTCTGATTCAGGCTAAGAAATCTAGAATGTATTCAGGTTGGGATTTTATTTTTGTTATTTTGTGTTTTAATTCTTTTGTGGAGTGGGGATGATCTCTGGTTAATTACTATGTAACTAATGGGAAAAACAGACATAAAAATAAAGAAAAAAAGAAACATATTATGCCTAGATAATATTTCAAGTCCCAACTCTACCATTTCCTTAGCAATTCCTTGAGATATGATTAGGCTCATTTAACAGATGCAGGAACTCAGACGTGTACAGTTTAAGTAATATTCTTAAGGATACCCAGAAAAAAAGAGTTGAGTAAGAATTTCGACCCTGCTCTCACTTGCCTCCTCTGTTGCACCTGATAGCACTTCTCCCAGGAAAGGTCGTAATACCCTCTCCCCATCCCTATATTGCCGGAATAACTCTTACTGGCCTTTTAGGACTCAGATATTAGGAAGGCCTTCAGGGAGCCCCACATCTTGCTTGGTTTCCTCTTATCCCTGCTCCCTTAGTACTCTAGGCATATCACCCACAATCACAGCACTTTTTATGGTATAATATGATTTCTTTTCTCATTCATCCCCAACCACTGACTATACGTATCTTGACTACTTGGGACTATGGTCTATTCAATATTCTATCCCCAGGGTCTAACACAGTGCCAGCACATCAGAGGCACTTCCATGTTTACTGCAGAAAAAAAAAAAAAATCAATGGTTAAATGAATGATTGTTGATTCCAGGGCTCACATGCCCTGCTGCCACAGGCTAAACAGTGTCTCAGGCTGCAGCACACCACTTCTCAAATCAAGTATGTGGTAGCACTGAGCATAGACCCAACTGGAAGCCAGCATTCAATAAGCATTTTCAGTAGTTAAATTCAGGTAGAGTCCCCAGGGTCTAAGCCAATTATTTCAGAGAAGAGCATGAGCTTTCTCATATTTCAGATCAATCAAGACTTTGTCAGTAGCACAGCAGTTTAGTCCCACTATTGAAAATATAATTATTTTCTCATTATTTAAATGGAGGAAAAGGATGAAAGGTATTTGACTTGCTTAGCAGTAGTACAACTACAATGTTATTTTATAAAATTCCACCTAAGTAGATATGACTAAAGACTATACTAAGACTAGAAAAATAAATACCAGTGCTCCTTTTGCTTTTTTAAAAAAAATCCAGTGCTTTTCAAGGCAACAGGTAAGAATTAAGAAGGAAATAAAATTACTCTCTTTTTACTGTGAGAAATACCATCGGAGTTGGTTGACGCCTTTGTTGATAAGGCACCTGAGAGTAGTTAAAAGAGTGGGGAGGAAAACATCCTAGGCCAAGAGAATGAATCCTGTTACTGAAAAGAGAAAAGGGAAGAGGATACATGAAAACAAGATAACAGAAAACTAAGATGAAAAAGTCTTCAATGCTCTGGGCTTCTCTGTTTGCCTACTTACCCTTAGGCACATAGAAAGGCAAATCCAACGATTACCTCTATACAAATGCCTCCTGTGGTAGGCAGAATAACGTCTCCCCTAAAAATGTCTATATTCTAATCCCAGGAACCTAAGAATAGGTTGCCTTATGTGGAAAAACTTTCCAGGTGTGTCAATTTTCCAGATGGGACCAATGTAATCACAAGTATCTTTATAATTGCGAGAAGGAGGCAGGAGAGTAACAGAGAACTATTTGAAGATGCTATACTACTTCCTTTCAAGATGGAGGGATGGAGGAAGGGACCGCAAGCCAAGGAATGCTGATGGCATCTAGAACCTGGAAAAGAGAAGGAAATAAATTACTTCCCTAGAGGGTCCAGAAGGAATGCAGCTCTGCTGACATCTTAACTTCAGTGTGACCCAGTTCAGATTGATGACCTCCAGAGCCGTAAGAAAATACATTTTATTATTTTAAGCCACTCAGATAGTGATAATTTCTTACAGCAGTTATAGTAATCTAATACACCTCCCAAATTCTCTTTGTGAACATAAGCCTCTGACTTTAGGCTGTTTGTATCTCCATTTCAGTTTGGCCCTGACAATCCCAACGCAGTAAGTCCAAAGCTGCACTCATCATCCTCTCTCCAGCTACGGTTCATCTCCCCACCATCCCACATGGTCTGTCAGCCTGCCTTTCTTCCAGTTTGGGGCTACCTGTGATGCTTCCACATCCTTCTTCATTCTTATCAATTCCATTTCACAAAGGTCTACCAAGTAACACTGTTTTCTATTCCATTGTCATAATCCAAAAAAGAATTATAATTCTTTAAAGAATTAAATTCTAAGAGAATTTAAGATGGCTTGCATGGAAAAGGGAATTAAAAAAAAAAAAGAAAAAGAAACATCAAAAGAATAAGGGCAGGAACCCTTGATGTACCCTTGACTAAATCTTCAGGCAAGAGCGAAGGGATTTTCCAACAGGCAGTGAGTCTTTGTCATATAAGCTGATCTAGGGATCTTTCAAATCTCAAAATATGCAGTTTCTATGGTTAAAGAAAATAAGGAAGACTTGTAGAGAAATCGAGCAAAACAGTCCTTGCAAAAGTACTCCAAAAATGCCATTCTATTTCACCATGCCTCAAGCTTTTACTTGGCACACAACCATGATTTTTAGCAACCCCGTACTTAAGATGTGACTATGGTACACACAAGGGTGCTACCTTGCTCCACAAAAGAGCAGAATCAGATTCTAAGATTCCAGTCATTCCCTAAGAGAAAAGTACCCAGCAAGTAGGAGTTAGTTCACGGAAGGTCCAACTGACCTAGTTAAGATAATATTTCATCCCGTGAAAGTTGTTGGGAGAATAAAATATGTAACCAAAAGCTCAATTAGATAAAGAAACTCTCTAAAAGACCAAACTCTTAGAAACCAATAAAGGAGAACGGTTCATTCTCTAGTGACAGCCTGTCACATTCCAAGAGAAATGTCTCTGCTCAGGCAGTCTCAGGACACCAGATACTGACTCTGTCCTGACATGCCCTGCAATCCTAAAGTCACTCAGTTCTGGGTTTGGGAAAACTATATTTGTAGAGACACATATTCTATTGTGCTCTTTATAACATTTTGGTTTTTTATAGAAGACATCCAGAGTGTATAGCTTCTCAAGACAAATGTAAACAACTGACCATTCCCTGAGAATCACTCTGCAATACAGGATCACTGCAATGGGCACCCCACATTTCTTGGAGACAGTCACCAGTGGTGTGCTACGGCTCTGCTCCCCACGCCTCAGGGGAGAGCCTGGTGAGGATTCGTCCACCAGAGCATCACCCAGCTTATACCTTGGGCTCACTTTTCTTGCCATTTTAGCTAATGGAAATCTGTATTTCTTGAAGCCAAACAATGTTTTGAACTTTGATTTACACATAAATCATAGTTCAGCTTTAGAAATTTAAAGCTGTTTGGAAATGTATATAATTGTTTTAATAGTAAAATGTCTACCTCCCACCTCCCTCCTCCTCTGTGTCTTGCTCTCTTATAGGAAAAAGGAGTATGAAACAGACTAAAACTTGATCAAACCATGCTTATCCCTCTCCCACAAAAAGACAGAGTTGAGTGAGCACAAATGTAGTATCCAAAATTTCTTTGTTCTTATCCTCTCCAAATGGATACCCAGGAAGTGGTCCAACCGGGCCCAAGGTGAGGTGCTCTTCCTGGTCCTGCCAGTAACACTTCATCAATAAGTAAAACCACCTATGAATAATACAGCTGACATTCTACAAATTATATCTGGTCACATGTGAATGACAGAGTCCACTCTAATTATAGGGATTGTAGGGAAAACTCTTTCTTGTAAAAAAAAAAATTGAAATCAAAGAAAATAATTGCTTAACTGAATCCCATTCAGGAAGATATTCTTTCTTAAGAACATACTTCTGGCTTTTTTTATCTCAATTGTAATTTTAATTGTTGAGATTAAAGCCTTGGGAAAAATCAGAACAGCAGAAATAATCACTTCAAAAACTTAATGTTCACATATAGATAAAATGTCTGAAACTAGGGCAGCGAGTGAGTTTGGTATGAAATAGGAGAAGATATGCTACAATCAGCCTCACACAGATGGAATACAGAAATCCCTAGGAACTCACACGGTGCAGACTTCTGTGGGACTTTATCCACAGATCTGTAAACAGTCATGGTTAAAATGCCCAAGTAAAGAGTTGTAAAATACATCCCTTAGCTAAACATTTCACAAAAACATGATTCCCAGAGTTGGCTTGTGTAAATGGGTCATAGAGAATTAAGGAGATATAAAGTAGAAATAAATGCAGTAGTTTTACCTTAGTTGTAGAACATTCCTTTAAATTCTGAAATAGTTCTCTGGAGAACTTTTCTAGTGGTCAGTGAATTCCCAGGTTTTAAAAGTGTGTCTGAAACAATCATTGTTTAATTTCATCGCTTGAATCTCACACCCAAAAAATGTCCTGTAGCAGATATATCATTACTTTTTAAATGAAACTAATTTAAAATTGCGTTTATTTTATGAATTCAGGGAAATAATCACATCTTCATTTCAGACAATTGCTGTAATTTTTTAAAAATAACATAAGGAAATGAAAGAAGAAATGTTTGATATAATGAGATATCTTGGTTTTTTTGTTTTTTTTTTTAAAGTGGAACTTAAAGAGATGCTCTTGTGTACCACACAACTTGCACTGGTGACTACAGTCACTTTCCTAACCCAGAATTTCCACCTGAAATAGAGACTATGCTCTAGACAAATACTTTCAACATAACAGAATTGCAGCCTGTCTATGATCATCTACAGGAACTAAGTCTGTAACCCACACAAATATAAACAGGAAGAGGAAGACAGTATCTTTCCAAATATACTCAAACACATTGGAAATGTCAACTGTAGAGCCAAATATTTCACAGTAAGGTGAATTCTTTTCAGGGTTTAAGTCATTCTTCCAGAGTGCAGTAAGTAAGGTACTTGGAAAGATCCAGGTCTATGAATGCTTTTGAGAGACCAAGGTAACATTTCTCAAACTTGGCTCCAAAGAATAATAATTCCTCTGAAATATTATAGATATTTATCAAAAATTTATTGCAGTAGATACAGATACTTAGGAAATTTTCACTTTACTATAGGACTTTGGCTTTACTATGCTAATGTGTACTGGGACTAAGAGTGAATCATTCATATTATATAGCCTACTCCAGACTTATTTGATCAAAGAACCTTTTCACAGAGTGTCTATTAGCATCTCATGGAGTCGCTAGTGGTTCAAGGAACACACTTTGGAAAAAGTTGCATTCCTGTAATATAACAAAGCCCATGGAATAGTAGTTGCAAAATTGGAGCCAAGGGACAGTCATTCTAAAGCAGTCCTGCTTACTTGTGATACTGCCATCTAACCCAAGTAATGGCATCAAGTGTTTTTCTACACCAACTCTCAAACTTCCAGCAGTCATCAGAAGTGGCAGCTTTGAGCCAAGTGACAAACAATTGTATTCTCTAATACCATTCGGGAGCATTTCTCAAGATCTCTTCATGATCTGTTCCTCAAATTTTATGCAATTGTACATTTTTGGTGCCAGGACTATCTGGCTGTACATTTAATTTTCAGTTTTGTTTCCAAGCCTTGTCATTTCATCAATCAGAGCTAGTCCATCTGCTGAAATGCTGACAAATCCAGCTGCTTTGTCACTTCTAATCAATTTCATTAATGTCTCCACGTTTTGTTTCAATTAGTGGCCTATTCTTTGCGCTGTTTGATGACTTGATACTACCTACTGTCTGCAGATTAAAAATCAAATTACAAATTGCTTTGTCCTTGACATTAAAAATCCTTCCTCCTTTACCCAGTCATTTCTATTTAGCACGTTTACTCCTCTTAAGTTAAATTACGCTCTACCACACTGTGAAGTAAGGGGTTCAATTGTTATGCAAGAAATGGATCCATACCTGGATGTTCATCTTGACACTCACCTGATCCTTGTGCCCTTGTTTAGAATTCAATCTTCTTTCATCTAAGTCTTTCCATTGTTGTGAATTTTTTCAGCACATTACTTTAAACACCTACTTGCAGTGTTATTTACTTGGGCGTTATCCTCACGCATTTTTTTAATTCATCAAACACAATACCTGTATTGTCTATTGTTTGCAATTCTTGACTTTAAAACAGTGGTTCCCAACCTTTTTGGCACCTGGGACTGTTTTTATGGAAGACAATTTTTCCACAGACTAGGGATTAGGGGGATGGTTTCGGGATGATTCAGGTGCATTCAATTTATTGTGCATTTTATTTCTATTATCATCACATTGTAATATATAATGAAATAATTATATGACTCATCATAGGTTGGGGAGCCCTGCTTTAAAAACTATTTAAGAGGAGCCAGTTGGACAAAGTCATCCTTGTTGCTCATTATATTACCACCCAAACCCAAGCAGTTATGAAGTAGGCATTCGAATGTTATTTTTTCAAGTAGATCTAATATCTCTGCTCTGTTTCCTCTCTTTCTTTGAAAATCAGTGTATGCTTACTTATTTTAATTGTATAAAATTATAACATTTTTATTTTTGTAACAAAATACAGAAATAGCATAGAGTTTTGATTGTCTTTTCCCATGCTTTGTGTCACAACTGACAGCATGGAGCTTTAGTAGCCTAAAGCAATATAGCAACAGTGCTGTGGGTCATATTTTTAACTTTAATGACAATCTGTAATTGCCTGCAGCCTGCCTTATTTCCAGCCCTGCTGATTTCTTGAGGACCTGTGATAACACAGCTTTAACTTGGTCCTCTAATCTGGCTTGTGACCTCTTTTATGTATTTTTTATATTTTTTTTCAGGGTTATCAGGTCTTACAGTAAAATAGTCAGAGTCTACAGCTCTACCTCCTTCTTCAGGGCATTCCAAAAATTAAAATTTCCTTCCAGCCTGTCTGCTTTTTCCTGTGGCTAGGAGTGGTGAAAGTTTGCATAGCAACAGCTTTGCTTCAAATTGAACTGCCTAATACCAACCTTGAAATCCCCTTTAGCTTTAATCTTTTTCAGACATTCGAAATTTCCAAAATGCTGCTTGTCAGGGTTAAGTTCCTTTCCTCCAGTATAACTAGATCACATTTGGATTGCACTTAAAAGATGTTTTACTTATTTCATCCATTTTAGAAATATCACATTCATTGAATGTTTACAATGAACATGTATGTGTTCGTTTATTCAACAAATGCTTATTGAACACCAACTATGTGTTAAGCACTGTCTTGGAAGGTACTAGAATTCCACCAGGGACAAAGCAGACACAGTCACTGTCCTTTCAAAGATGTTTACAGTCTAGTGGGGGCATGTAATCGCACAATAGATCTGATTGCTAGAGAGAGAACCCTCTATGCTATTACCATTGAACAAAGAACTGCAATAAAGTGAGAGTCAGCATGGTGTGGTGGTAAAGAGGAGATCAGAGCCAGGTGGCCTGGTTCAAACCCTGCTCCATCATTTATTAGCTGAGACTTTGGGCAAGTTGCTTAACCTCACTGTGCCTCGTTTGCTTCATCCATAAGTTGGGGGCAGTATGGTTCTACCTCAAAGGTTTGTTGTGAAGATCAAATAACTTGATATTGTAAAGCCCTTAAAACAGTGTCTAGCACATAAAAAGTGACATGAGAGTATCTATAAAATTAAAAATAAATAACAAACAGTAGGACAGCATTATGATCCGGGAAGTACACTGTTCAGGGAGTTCATTGCAAGTGCACCTGTGCTAGCGTAGGAGAAATCGAGGAAGGCGTCTTAGGAGATGCTGAGATCTGAAGGAGTAGATGTGGCCACTGCAGGGTGAAAGAAAAGGGAATAGAATGGGATCTGTGTAGCTAGAACCCACAATGTCCATTAAACACAACTAAAAATATCAAGGTTATGATGTAGGGACCAAATTGGGGCTTTAAAATTCCAAAAAGCCAGAGGTCAAGAATGTATCTATTTATCAAGCAGAGTCCAGTGAAAAAATTGATAAAAAAGAATTTTAAAAAATGTACTTATTAAAAATGTAGAAAATTATAAACATTATGAATAAAACAGAATAATGTCCCCAAATACTAAAATTCAGAAGATTCCTTGACTCTTCCTTCTGAAGCTGGTGCCACCTCCCCCAACCCTACGGGGAAAAAAAAATCCTGAGTTAGTTGGAACAAAGGCTCATTCTTACAAGAACAGCTCTTCTTATCAAGTTTTCTTAGCAGGTTCCAGGAACTGAATACAACTCTGCGGTTTATGCAATCTACACTACCTACAGAAAGATGAACGTCAATGGCTTAAGTGTTGCCCTTCCAATCAGTGATCTAAAATAGACTTCATGTTCTACCCTAGGGTATTATTCTATTTCCATTAGGTTGAATCATATGAAATTGCCATTTTTGTAAATCAGGAATGATTGAGTATCAGTATTTTTATATGGTTAAACCTAATATATATTATGGGAAATTTTTAGTTTGTAGTGATGCCTTTTGCTGAAAGATAAACCACGAGGGTTGCAGGTGGACTCGCAATCTCCCAGTGAACCGTTAAGTAATGCAGAGCTTACCACTTCATGGTGAAAATTTCTTTATGCATATGCTCTAGCTGCTGGAAAATGTGTCTCCTTATAGAGGGCCAAAGTGGGCCTTTTTATAAATTCTGCCCCTAAGTACCAGTTCTTTTCTCTGAAGCTACCCAGAGCAAATCATACTCCTCTCCCACCAGAGAATCCTGGACACCCCACACATTCTCATCTTTCTAGTTGCGTGTCATCAACAAATGTGATTAGCATGTCCCCCGTACTGTAACTCTAACCCATGACACAGCACTCTAGGTACACTGAGTCAGTCTGCTGAGATTCAGCCTAGAAGCACTCAGTCCACATAGCTTTCTCTAACTCCTTAGACTTGAGATACCATACACACATGTGACATATTCGTCAGAAAAATACTTTGCATTATTTTAAGGAAAGGTATTAGGACTGTGTACCAGTTTGAGAGGATTAGTCGCTGGATCTATAGTGAATGCTTTGGCTGCAAACAACAAGACATAGTAGCTAGACAGTAAAGACTTTTAAAATTATTTTACATAACAAGACCCTTGGAGATAGGCAGTTCAGGAGCTCCAGAATGTGAGGATGTGGGTTGGTATCTCTGAAATTCTCTAGGTTCCCTTTTATTGTCACAAGATCACTGCAGGAGCTCTAACAATCTTGCCCTGACATGAGAGCATCCAAAGGAGGAAGCAAGAAGATGGAGGAGAAAACAATGCCATTATTGCCCAGTTGCCTTCTTCTCAGGAAGGACAAACTTTGCCAAGTATCTCTAACAGCTCATTAACCAAAATGAATCACTCGGTTTTACCCCACACGGGTGATTCTCAAAGTGTGGTTCCCAGAACAGCAGCATCAGCCTCACCAGGGAATTTGTTAAACATGCAAATTCTCAGGACCCACCCAGACTTACTGAATCAGAAACTCCAAAGTCAGGGCCCAGGATTCTGGGTTAGCACAAGTTCTCCAGGTAATTTTGATGCATGTTAGTTTTGGGAGGCTCTGTCCCAGTCACTGGCAAAGTAGAACTGGCTTGGCCTAATCATTATGCATCTATTGGAACTGGGCACATTGTTGCCTAAATTAAAATTGGGCTTTTGATGGCCAGAAAGGGAAAAGAGGAGAGCAACAGGCAGGAGTGGAAGTGGAGAAAAAGGAGGAGGAGGTGGAGCAGAAGGAGCAACAGGAGCAAGGGAGCCCAAATCCTCCATAAATGGGGACACATCTCAACTCAGTTTGAGCCTGTGTTTGAGGAACGTCTAAAATTATTGATTTTTGCAGAAGAGAGGGAGTTAATACAACTAATAAATGCTGGAGGAAATCAGTGTTCTAATGAAAAATAGACTTGATTATTCTACTGCAAACGTAATTTAAGAGTGTGATAAGTACTACACCATGACACATTTGCCAAAAAGGGATACATACTGCAAAAACTCAGTGGCTAATTAGAACTTCAGTGAAGTGCCAGATTTCATATGGAGTGTGTGTGTGAGGTGGGGTAAAGAATGTCATTTAGCTAAATGCAAATTAGTTTTTTTGCATCTCATTCTACTGATGGAGAACTGGTTTTACTTCTACCACACAGTATTAGAGAATGTACAAGTTTAGTTTCCAACCACACATAGCCACACCGCCCAGTGTGGCAGCTACCAAGCACATTGTGGCTCCCAAGCACTAGAAATGTAACTAGTATGAATCAAGACATGCTATAAGTGTGACGTATACACTGGATTTCAAAGACATAGTACAAAAGTAAGACTATATCATTACGTCATTAATAATTTTTACATTGATAACATGTTGAAATGATAATATTGTGATTTGTTAAGTTAGATAAAATACATTATTAAAATTAATTTTACCTTTTTAGTGCAGTTAGTAGACCATTTTAAATTATATATGTCATTTGCATTACATTTCTATTAAATAGCACTGATAGTTTATATTTTTGATTTGGTAAATTTACTTCAATTGAAATCATGGAACCTTTTTCAACTACCAATCAGGCAAGTCAAAAAATATATAGGTGGTATTTGTAGTTGCCTCTGTGTCCATGACCTAGGATCTGAGAGATTCTGGAAGGAAAAACAGTCCATCCACAAGTTCTTTATTACCTCCAAGAGTTAATGTCTTTAAATTCATCACATTTTCCCTGAGTGTCTTCACTTAACATGTAAATGTACTCATGAGAGGACCTAACATATTAAGCACACATGAACTGGGGATGAGAAAACACTTTCCGGGATCTTCAGTTTCCATTTGTTTACTCTTATAAAAATATTCATCTGGCCAAGACCAAGCGCAGTCAAGATGTTGATCCAGCCTCACACTCTCCAACCACTAAAAGTTCTCCAACCACTAAAAAAAAAAAAAAAATATATATATATATATATGTATATATATTTCTCACCCTTCGCAAATATCACAATGGTACATTTCCTGGAGTAGCTTTAGGGGGATGGTCTAATAATGGATCTTTTCGGTGTTGGTGTTGAGAAAGAAAATGGTTCAATATGTGGATAAGAAATTCTTCAGCAAGTTGTTCAGGCGGTTTTTTTGCTTCCAACAAAATTGAAGGAAGAATCTAATCCAGTTTTCCACTAAGGGTTTATTTTTAAATGTTTTTAAGGAGAAACCACTAAGTAATTTTTTTGCATATAATTCAGAATAAGTTCAAAAAATCGAGAGACATTGTCACGACAATATTGTTTCCAACGCAAAACTCTTTATTTATGTGAACAAGATTTGTCAGTATTTGCACCTATAAAATCAAAAATGAGGTATTATCGATGCTGAACCCAGTGCCGTTTTAGTTCTAAGTACTACACATTAAAGGAAACTAAGCTAAATGGGTTTTTAAAGCCCTATATGTCTCATTTTAAAATGCATTTCAAATAAAATTATACTTTTAACGTTTAATAGTTATCACAATTTGTGATATATTTATGTCAAGTCTATGATAATAGTATTTTCAATGGTAGCTCTGCTGGAGGGGAAGGTAATTTTAACTTGGAGCCTTCTGGAAATTTTTCAAAATGTTAAATTTTAATTAATTTTTTTAAAGAGAAATATGATAAAATAATCAATAAACCTAAAACTGTATGAGTGAAATAGAATGGAATGAAGTAAGAGTTCAAGGAGGAGAAGGAATCATGTAAAATGACCAACTGCTAGAAGAGGGTGTGTTCATATGTTTCTTAAATGGATAAAAGTAGGTAGGTCTCAAATCCCATAGTTTCTGGTTTCATTGGACTCATTTAATAATTTATTAACTTTATTTTAAGATATAAAAATTTGTAATATGTAGAAAATTACATTATTTGAAATTGCTTAAACTTGTATTGAAACATTTTAGATGTCAATTCAAAACAATGCAAACTGAAACAGAATTTTTCTAAATGACGTTAGTGTGTAGTACGTGGGGGCTTCTCAAGACAGCTTGGTTCTCAACCCTGCCCGAATCAAAGTCATGAATGCCCGGACCCCACCCATGAAAAATGAAGTCCCAATCTCTGGAAACATCCCCCCTACCTTGCCCACCCTCATGATATTAACAGCATCAGGGTGGAGAAGCACTGCCACAGGGTGAATTAGTTTCTCCTGTCACATTGCTCTAGGACAGGTGGGACCTGGAAAAGTAGGACAGGTGCAAGGCAATGAAAAGAAGGAACCTAAAAGAGGATGAATAAGCAGAGAAAACCAGCAGGAAACAAAGGGCATTGAAAGCCATCCCAATTTTGCCAAAGGATAGTTCTGCTTCTAATCAATAATGATTCAGTTATTATTACCAGTGATTCTGGAAAGTACATTTATTCTTTTTTTGTATTGTTATAATATTTTACAAAGTAAATGTTCAATGGATGTCATTTTACTGAATTAATTCTTGTTGCTTATCTGATAATAAAATATCTTTTATCTAATGAATATTAATTCTTTCCATTTTTATGCCAGTTCCTCCTCCACAATCTTCTCAATATTCAGTCCAAGAGAGTGGCCTCCTCCTCGTTTCAGTTTTAATGCTACAAATGCCAAGACCTCAGGAACAGATATTTTTCTTCACCTGTTAGAAAATGCCTGCTACTTTGCCACAGTATATTGCATTTTAGGGGTCCTCCATAATGCTTCTCATATGTATATATTTATTCATCCCTTTTTTTCTTTTTTAGCCACCTTGTAAGTAGTAAATTGCATACTTTTCTGACATTGTTGAATTCTGACATTCCATGGGTAATTGATATTGTTGTTTTGAAGCCTTGGCTGTTGACATTTGATGAAAATTCCTTTACATAGTAGCTTACTTGTGGGTACCGAATAATTCTATATTACCGTCAAAGGCTGTCGGAAGGTGCTTTCTTGAAATTTTATCATTTCATGAACAAATGTGAAATTCTCAATAAAGTCACGGATTTCTTTATACTTATTGTTTTGGAAGCCATTCCCAATTTGACAGGCTACAACATATATATGCTATGAATGTTTTCTTTCAGTTCACATAAGCACAACGCTGATGACAGGAGCCAAAATATTTCTTCACTAGAGGAAAACAATTTATTGTGAAATACAGTTTCTCGATTTCATACAAAACTTTTCAAGTAAAGAAAAAATAGGATGCCCTTAAAGTAGCCAGTATATCCTCCTCATCACAATCTCAAGTAGGCAAATACTTTAAAGAAAGTATTGACTTTAGCTGCCTGCACCTGTCTTCACATTGAAGGCACCCCAAATCATTAAGCGAAATCTCCGATGCTTCACTGACAGTTTTATTCCTTACCTGACGAATTTGACAGGAGCCACTGTGCTCACTAACCCCTAGGCCTTCTTTGAAGCCCTCCTTTTACATGAATCGCTCCTGCCTTTGAGGCTCCTCAAAAGTTTTTATCAACCACAATAACTTGGGGATGATATTTAGCTGTTGGCTTTGTCCAACTTTTGTTTCTAAAGACTAATGTTTCATGCCGGAATTTCATGAACAGGGGAGAAATTAGAATCCTAGCATTCTGGGAGGCTGAGGCGGGAGGATCACTTGAGTACCACTTGAGGTCAGGAGTTCGAGACCAGTGACCAGCCTGAGCCAGAGTGAGACCTTGTGTCTACTAAAAATAAGAAATTAGCCAAGCGTGGCAGCACGCACCTGTAGTTCTAGCTACTCAAGAGGCTGAGGCAAGAGGATCTCTTCAACCCAGGAGTCTGAGGTTGCTGTGGGCGATGAAAACCAGGACAGTCTATATTTAACCATGTAGAAGTGGCAAATTGCCCAAAAGGTTTCAAGTAACCTGAGTTCGATAGGGAACTGCAACTCCAGGCCCTTCCTTTCATTTTCTACATGCGTCCAAACGTCGCCAAACCTACAGGAGTTCATTCCTCTGTTCCTCCACCGCAGCGCCTGCCCCCTCCCGCCAGGCTCCACACCCCTCACCTAGATTTTTGTGACAACTGCTGACAGGTGTCCTTGCATTGGATTTTTCTTCTCTCTCATCTGTTTTCCTCCATACCATTGCCTGTGTTATCTTCACAAAGCACAGCTCTGATCATATAATTTCCTTTCTTAGAAGGTTTCGAGGGCTCCTCACTGCATAGAGAAACGAGCCCAGACTTCCTTGTCTGGCTTTCAAAACTGTACTCAAATGGGCCCTCAGCTTATCGGCTTCAACATTTATAAAGGGCTCATTTTCCAGGCACTTATGTAAACGCCAAGGTTACAAAAGTAGTAAGAATATTAAGCATTTGTTGGCAGTAAGGGGAAAAAAAGAAGAAAATTTGGTTCTCAGAAGTTCTCGTCCGGCTGGGAGGCAGGCCCGTAAATGAATACTATGCCACAGCTCAGCGAGAGCTCATGACGAAGTGTGCAGAGCGGCACGGGAACAGAAGGAAGGAGCGGCTAGTTCTGCCCTTGACCTTAACTCCCGCGTACACTCTACCTTTTCGTCCCCAGCACACCTTGGACAGAAACTCTCTCCTCAAGGCATGTGGGCCAATCCACGATCGGGTACCCTGCACTTCCCTACTCTGCACCTTCCTTCGTCTGGTCCTCTTCATATGGAAGCTTTTCTCCTCCACATCCTTCCGCCTCTAACCAAATCCCAAATTCTCTATCAGATTCTCACAGATTGCCCCAACCTGATTAATCTCCCCCATTTCCTCACTGTGTATTTAGTGTCATTAAGCTCATATCATAATATTTTATATCACTATTTTTTTAGAGAGATTTTCCCCACTAAATTTTGAAGACTTTAAAGGTAAGGATTATATCTTTTTCCCTTATGCTTCCCAAGGTTCCAAGAGCCTTATCCATAGATCATCTCCAAGAATATTTGATGATACGTAGTGGATGGTTTACAATCGGACCTTGACAAAGTAGTACCTGATGTGGTGCTTATTCTTATTGAAATTCTGGCTGGTGCGGTGGCTCAAGCATGTAATCCTAGCACTCTGGGAGGCCGAAGCCGGTGGATCACTCAAGGTCAGGAGTTCAAGACCAACCTGAGCAAGAGCGAGACCCTGTCTCTACTAAAAAAATAGGAAGAAATTATCTGAACAACTAAAAATATATAGAAAAAATTAGCCGGGCATGGTGGCACATGCCTGTAGTCCCAGCTACTCGGAAGGCTGAGGCAGGTAGATCACTTGAGCCCAGGAGTTTGAGGTTGCTCTGAGCTAGGCTGACACCATGGCACTCTAGCCCGGGCAACAGAGTGAGACTCTGTCTTTAAAAAAAAAAAAAGAGATTCTGTCATTGTTTTCATGTCATATTAGGGTTTAGTTTCAAATATCTGCTGAAGGTTTTTTACAGCTTCTCTAACCAGATGGCAAGGCAGTTCTCTTTTAGCCAGCAACACAGAGTGGGGGAAGAAAGACAGTGTCTTCTCTGCGCTCTGCAACTGCAGGTTTCCTTGGCTATGTCTTCTCTGACGGTCCTTGATCCAAATGGCAATGCTGTAGCCATGGTAGACACTGAGCCACAAAGAAGCCACAATTATGGAGATTGGTAGGCCAAAAATAAGTTCTCATTAAATACTTGCTAATTAGATGGCTTGGGTAAATTCCAGGTTTGTGAACTACCATTACCATCTTCTGCTTTGGAGAGAAGGATTCTTGGGCTCTAGAACACAGAAGCTGTGTCTGTGCAATGACAAAATAGCCATCAATTAAATTTGAAAAATATCAATTCTCCATCCAGTGGAGGGGAAAAAATCAAAAAGGTTTTGGACCTCACATAGACAATATAGTTGTCTAATTTTGATTTTCTGCTTTTCAACTTTGTATTTTGT
Organism: Avahi laniger; assembly: GCA_963575035.1. Classification (NCBI taxonomy): domain Eukaryota; kingdom Metazoa; phylum Chordata; class Mammalia; order Primates; family Indriidae; genus Avahi; species Avahi laniger. Next base: position 23,478 of record CAUYSK010041307.1, on the reverse strand, counting down.
TATCTAGTAGACAGGAAACATTCTGGGGGTAACTACCAGGTATAAAGACTCACTCTGCACAATTCCTCAGTATTTTGGAAGTTAAAAGAAATGTATGAAAACTAAAGTTAATTTAATGTTGTCAAATATTATAATAATGCAAGGAAGCCACAAAAGATTACCTGACTGACTGATCTCTAAATATTATCCATAACCAGGGCTGTATACTCAGCTGATGGGAAAACCACTGAGAATTATTGTGTCCAGCAGTGTGGGCAAGTAGGCCAATGAGAAATCCACTTTAAATGAAGAAGAGATTTTAATTGGGAAACTAATTTTTCTAAAAAAAAGTTGAAAAGTAAGCTTACATCTGTGATACTGCAAAAGGAAGTCCCAGAGTCTAAGGATCTAAATCACTTCCTGATTTTATAACTCCTTAAGTTTACCTGTGGCGTTTGGAAAGATATGCAGGTAAAGTCTGTTACCAGAAAGAAAATGGCCTTATTGTCAGATCATCACAAACACCGATGCGGTCCAGGTAATGGTACCCAGAATATTTCTTTCCTTGTCCCACCCATCGTCATCAGACCATGCCATCCACCTCGCCCACCATCCTTCTTCCTTCTTCCGCCCTTCTGCTTCCTCTTCCTGCTCAGCCTCTTCCACTTCCTCACACTTTTCTGTGTCTATGTCCCCACCACCCCTGGGTCTCAGTTCTGGAGGTATCGAGCTTTGTTTCTGTCTTCACTGTAGATTTGCTAAAGCAGAGCCTTCCCATAGGTTGCTGGCAAAATTGCAAAGTGGTGGTCCCGAGTTGAAACCAGACTAAAAACACCTTTAGCTTTGGCCTACACAGAGCATGGATGTTTTAAATTAGTTGCCATTCTTAAAAATCAGGAAATTTTCAGCTTCTTTCCTTAAAAAATTTGAATATCCACATTGCCACAAGAAAATTGAGGAATGACTGCTCACTTCTAGATGGATATATGCTTTTTGGTTTTCTCCATTTTTCACAGCTGCCCACTTAAATGATTTACATTTTCTGCTCATTCTTATAGATATTCAAGTTGGGCATTCCCTGCCTTAGAACTTTCAAATTTCTCAAACTAAATCGTCTGTGAGAGAAATAAAACTTTCTCTTACTGCTATTGACCGGCTCTCGTAGCATAATATGGACTCATTATACTTCAAAACAAAACAAAAACCCTGTGTCTCTGCTCTGTCTTTCTAAAGACCTTCTCAAGGAGAAAGGAAATCTGATTCTATGACAATTATAAAGTGGACAACTTTTTTTTTAAGAGATGGGGTCTGGCTCTGTTGCCAGGCTGGAGTGCAGTGTTGTGATCATAGCTCACTGCAACCTTAAACTCCTGGGCTCAAGCAATCCTCCTGCCTCAGCCTCCCAAGGAGCTGGGGCTATAGGCATGCATCACCATATCCAGCTAATTTTTTCAATTTTTTGGTAGAGACAAGGGTCTCACTATGTTGCCCTGGATGGTCTCAAACTCCTGGCCTCAAGCAGTCCTCAGGCCTCAACCTCCCAAAGTGCTGGGATTACAGGCACAAGCCACCATGCCCAGCCTAAAGTGAAGAACTTTTCAAGACCCACTTATTTTGTCAAATCATTTGGGTACCACAGAAGTAGTTATTATGTAATATATTAATTAATTACTAATGTGTGTTGAAACAAATGCATCTTCCACAGAAAAAGAAATAAAAGTATAGACACTAGAAAAATCTAAGTCTGTAAATACTTTTACCTTTTCTTTTTTACTATAAGTAGAGAGTTCGTGTAGGCCAAATCTGAGGATGGTGACTTGGAAGATACAAATTTACCCTGAATACAGGTTCCCAAAACATTTACTTTCTTTTCTGCCACCAGAGTAAATCCAAATCCTCTGACCAAGAGAATGCAAAGTCCTTCAGTCTGTGATCTGTCTCTCCAGAATTAGCTCCCGTGTCTGATGCTAGTGCTCTAGTCCAAGTCAGCATCACCTGTTGCCTGATTAAATGCAATAAACTCCACGAGATCTCCGTAATTTGCATCTTCTCCCTCCTCACTCCACAACCCCTTCTCTGCACAGCAGCCGAAGTGTTCTTTCTAAAATGTAATAATAGTCCAGACATCACTCCTCTGCGTAAAACCCCCCAGTGGTGTCCTAGTGCATTTGGAATAAAACCCAAAACGGCTGCCATAATCTTCAAGACCCTCGTAGTCTTGCCTCCGTCTCTCTCTCTGCTCTGCACTGGTAGCGCTGTCACCACTGGCCATCACTCTCCAGCCACGCTGGCCTTTCTGTTCATCAGGCAGGCCTGTTTCGCCCATGGCCTTGCAGCGCCTTCTCCCTCGGCCTTCTCAAGGCTGGATCCTTCTCATTATTCTGGTCTCACATCAAATTTCACTTCTTCAGGGAGGTCTTTCCTGACCCCCCATTTTAAAGTGTAATAACTTCTCCTAACCCTGCTACTTCTCATTTCAATTTTATTTTTGTTTTGTAGCATGTCTCACTACTGAGCTATCTTATTTGTTTACTTGTGTACTATTTGTCTCTACCCACTGACACGCACGTTCCACTCAGCTTGGGTGCCTGTCTGCCTGTTCAGCTCTCTACCTCCAGCCCCTGCAGCAGCCCCAGGCATATAGTAGACGCCCATTGTATAAAGTTTGCACCCTACACCTTGTTCACCAAACTGGGGAAGTTTTCTCCCTACAAATTTCCCCTACCCGTTCCCACCTCCCCACATTCACTCATGCTATTCTCTTAGTCAAAGCTTCCCATTGCCGATTTCTCTTATTGTCTAAATTCTCCCTGTCCTTAAAATCCAACTCAAGTATCATTTAATCCATAAAAATTTTGCTAATCCCTCAAACTAGTGGCTGTCTCCCTCCTTCGAACCTATGACACTTCTCTTATTTTTTGATGTGCCATTTGGAAAATTATGGTTTATATTTTAGTAATCCATATAGCATTTTATCCCCACCTCAAAATGATTAGCTCCTTAACCATTTATTTTTCTAAGCCTGGCACCTAGGACTGCGGTTTGCCTTACACAAAGTAGACACTCAATAAGCATTTTATAATGAATAAATTGAATAAATTAATAATGCATCTATGATGTGCTACTCCTAGAGACATAACCCTATGAGAAATGAAAAGGGTACCCAAACTTCAAGGTCCTTTTTAAGCAAATGGGCCACCATTTTCTTGGAAGATTGAGAACATAAACAATTCCCTTCAGATTTTTCTATCACTAAATGTAGTTACTTTATTCAAAATTTTGAGTCCCTTATAAGCCAACAAGTTTTGTGTTCCAGTTCCAATAAGGAAATTCTTTTGTGAAAAAGAAACACTTGCAGAGCTGCCTCTGTGGATGGGGCCAATAGCAACCTACTGAACCAAATCAAAAGAGCTCTGTGGAAGTAGTTAGTCAAAGATCTTCATCTTTATATTGGCACAAGAACAAAAATATGGAACACAATATTTAGATGGCAAGTAAACAACATTATTGTCACTTTCAAGTAGAAAAAGCATAATTTGTTTTCTACAAAGACATGGAAAATATTGGAGTGAAGAGGAATACTTCAAAGTCAACTTAGACCTCAAACCATAAACCACATGTTACAGAAAACAAAGTATGAGACCAGTCTCTAACAATTTTGAATTCATTATTTAATAATAAGAAGAATTAAATTACAAAGTGCTTCATATATGTCAGGCACAGTTCTAAGTCCTTTCTTACATATATCAACTCATTTAATCAGTCAAAAACCCTATATGTTATTATTACTATTTTATTATTATCGTATATTAAATTATGAGAGAGAGATTATCACAGTATCATCATCTCCATATAATGTATGGGGAAATGAAACACAGAAGGGTTTAGTCCTTGTCCAAGGTCACCCAGCTGGTCAGGGGTAGCTCTGGGATGTGAATCCAGTCATTCTGGTTCCAAAGTCCACACTTCTAATCATTTCATTGTTCCTCCTGTCCTATTCTTTAATTTTTCCAAAATATCTCATTCACCTAAAGCAAGCCTAGCTCTTTTCAAAGTGAGAATCATGGATTTGTTAAACCCCCAGACGAAAGCTCACTGCAAATTTCTAAAGATGACATCTTTAGAAACATCTTTCTGTTCTGATGAATGACCCTTGGGAATGCCACTGGCAGCAGACCTCACAACCTTGGCTCAGTCGAGAGCATTCCAGAAGCAGAGGAGCAGCACCTGTGCCCAGGTGTCCTCATGGTCCTATTCTAACTGACCTTCCTGCTGCATAAGAAGAGTCAGTCCGAACCCAGACAGGTCTAATGAAATCATTCTTTTCTTTTCTGTAAAGACTATTTCTGGATTGGAGAGCAAAATTAAGCCTAATAAGAAAGGTTTTTAGAGAAAGAATATTCTGCTGTGTTTAAGTGAAACTACATTTCTACTTTAAGAAAGACTGTTTCTTTGGCAACTATAATGACTATTAATATATCATACTACTCAGACTCTGGTTCAGAATGGTGGGTCTCTAACCCCGTAGAGGGGTAGCTGTGAAGACATACCCTCAGAGGCAGTTCTGCACACAAGAACACTACCGGACTAGTTCAGGGGGCTTCTGTGGACTCTTCCTAGGTTCCATCTCTTCCTCTCTTGTCAGTCCTCTTCCATTCTCATCTAGGCATCCCCACACCCTGTGCTCTCCGCACTGGCCTCTGGCTGGGCAGGCTGATTTCCAAGCACCGTCTCCTTATTTCTAACTTAATCCTCCAGGTCTTATTTCCTGCCCTCCTTCTCAGCATAAACAAGGGCAAAGTTTTTAAAATCACTCCTTGATTTCTACACTTTTGTTCTTCTTTTCTCTGATCACAAACAAAATATGTCTTTCTACTTTGTTTCTTCCTGGGTTTTCCAACCTCCCACCCATTAAAAAAAAAGGCCTATATAACTGATTCTTCCCCTATAAAGTTTTCAGCCATATATAAATCACCACTCCAAGAAATATTATCTTAAACTTAAGGGTTTAATAAAATATATATAGCTACCTTGAACTTTAGATTAAATTTTATCACTTCGAGAGAAGTATGCAAATTCCAAGTAACAACTCAAAAGAAAAGAAAAATGAAAAAAGCCATTATTTTTTCAATTATTCCAAAGAACTTTATATCAAAGTCACTTTGATTTAAAAACTTCAAAGGCACACAGATCCCATTTACTGAAGGGCCAACCAGTCAGCAATATTGATAAAACTATTCTTATTCTTTAGAACAGATTAACCTTGGGTTTTAACCATCCTACAACTTCTTAACATGCTCTTAGTTCATATTTGTCATTCGCAGTCAATTCCTTTGCTCTTGGACATTATATGCTAACTAATATTAAATCGGATTTTGTCACCACCTTGAACATACTATTCTGAGATTAGACTACATGTGGTTTTCATCTTAACGTCTACCAAGTGCAATTGGTTCAGTTTTATTAATGTATTTGGTTCAGTATGGAAAATATATTTCAGAGAAAGACTAAAATTTACTCCTGTATTTAAATCTCTCTTTTTGCATAACTTCTTTCTGCTTTTCCCTGCATAACTTCAAACATAAGCTGATGTTATGCTGTATTAAAAACTTTCCTAGCATTATTATTATCATTCATCTATTATTGTTCACCTGATCATGTTGACTTTCTTTGGAGCAGCAGCTATCCCTCCTTTTGCTGCAATGAACCCAGCATGTTATTTTACACCTATTGCTTTCAATTCCCATATAATATCTCCCAGTGCCATTGCAGCTTACACACATTGAATTTAATCTCCAACAATCTCCAAAAGTGTGTTTTAGCTCCAGAAGACTCTGCCCTCCTAATGTAGGGATAAGGCAGAAAAGGAAGGTCAAGAGAGCCTGAGTGCAGCCATTTGGGCTGATACCAGACCCCAACTACCCTGAACAAGGATGTCACCAGCAAGTCGCTGGCCCAGGACCACATAAGGATGGGTGAACTACTAAGCCAGGTGCCTTACAAAGTATTTGTGCTTACCTTTCTATGACAGCAGTTTATCATGAACTTTTATGGCCTGACCTCAAGACAATGCTGGTCATATATGGGGTTTTTGAATATTTACAAACATTACCATTGCCCCATAAGGGGTACCTCTCCTGCTCAGGAGAGGACCCCTACTCTGTCTGTGAGTGGGATCTATTGTCTGTCTCTCTTTCAGTAAACTTCTGTCATTAGTTGGCTTTCTCTTGAATTCTTTCCAGCATGAAGCCAAGAACCCACTTGGAGAGTGCAGGGAGCTTTCCTCCCTTCACTGGGACACCCCTTGCATCACTCTGATTTTTGTTTCACATGTTCGCTTTTGACAAACTCATCCAAGTCCATGGGCTCCCATCAGACCTGCCTCACCTCATGAGCCCCTACTCCTCTGCACACCGGTTTCACATGTCCAACCAACTCCAGGTGCCCCCACCGCAGTGGCTGTCCAGCCACAACCTTAAATTCAGGGCATCCAAAATTCAATATACTGTATTTCTTCTCAAGTAGGATGCCTTACAATCACCTGATTTTAAGCTTTTAAGAATCAAAACTGAGAGATGGCTCTCTCCGCACTGCCCTTTAAATCTGTCACATTGATTGCTGAGATCTTCACTTCCACCTTCTTTCAGAGTCACCTCAAATTCAGCCTTTTCAGAAAGTCTTCTCTGTTTATCCCAGATCCTGACTATGATCTTTCTTTGAATGGCTACTACATACTTAGTTGACTTTTGCAACCAAATAAATTCTCAAAGCCAAAGAATCTCAGCGCCTCTTGCATTTTCTAGGTTGCCCCTAGGACAGGGCTCCATGCATAGCACCCATGGCAACCCTTCCGTGAGTGCTTTACAATCAAAGAATGGGCTAATCAGCACATTGTCTTTATGAGAGAGTGGACTCTGGGCACCCTCTAGGGTAAAATCATCCACAGCATATATAACTTCTTCTAGCGCTACAATCACTAACACGCAGGAATCCCAATCAAAATAAAGTCTGATTCTGCATTCATGGCCCTCCCCAATCCAATCTATACCAACCTTCCAAACTGATAACTCCATCTATTCCTGCCCCCATCCTCTACCTTAACCATTGCACTCAGAGTGTTCCTATTATTCCCTCTGAATTAAAAAGAGATCAACAAAAAAACTTAATAAAATATGAAGGAAGAAAACAATAAAACAGAAGCAAATACAACCAAATTAGTAACAGAATCATATTAAAATTATAGATTAAATCCAAGAGCTGGTTTTTTGGGAAAAAAATAACAAATCTAACAAAAATAATTTAAACCACATGTAAATGAAACAAGAAAAATAGAGCATGTAAAAACAAATAAGTACATTTTTACAATTATTTTAAAGTATTATGTTTTACTCTATACCCATCCTTTTCAACCAGTTTCACAATTAAGCCCTAAGGTGTCCATTGCATGTAATGAATTGACTTCTCTCCTATCCCTCTAGAATGGTGGCAGTTATGTACCATCTTGGGAGAATTAAAAACATAGTTACTCAAATCTTTCTTTGGAAGCGTAATTCATTAAGATCTCATTAAAAGGACAATTTTTTGAAAATAAATGTATGCATTACTGAAAATGACTTTAAGAAGAGGAAATCTGTTTAGAAGAAATCATAAAATAAATTGAATAATTTTTTTAAAAATTACCTCCAAAAATGCTTCAAAGCAGCCAGTTTTATGGGTGAGTTCTTTCAAATTTTCATGCAATATAAGCTTCAAAAAATAGAAAAAACTGTAAAGCACCAAACATATTTTAGGAAACTAAACACTGATTCATGCCAAAATCTGATGAAGAAAGGAAAACATTAAAACTATATTTGTCTCATTTGTAAGTATAGATTCAATAATCCTAATAAAAAACAATCTAGCCAACTAAATTCTATAGTATGTTGCAAAGAATGTCCAAGAATCTAAGTAGAGTTTATCCTAGAAATACAAATTTAGTTTATTGGGCAGGGCGAGGTGGCTCACGTCTGTACTCCTAGCACTCTGAGAGTCTGAGGCAGGAGGATCGCTTGAGGTCAAGAGTTGGAGTTCAGGACCAGCCTGAGGAAGAGCAAGATCCCATCTCTACTAAAATTAGAAAAATTAGCCAGGCCCCATCGTGCATGCCTGTAGTGCCAGTGACTTGGGAGGCTAAGGCAGGAGGATTGGTTGTGTCCATGATTGTGAGGTTGCAGTGAGCTATGATCACATCACTGCACTCTCTCCTGGGCAACAGAGTGAGACCCTATCTCAAAATATATATATATATATTAATAATTTATTATTCAGAAAACATATATTAGTTCCATAGAGCCAGTTGGATAAAATGAAAACTCAAATAATTTCAATCCCTGCTTTCAACTAGGAAAAGAACACTTTCTTAACATGAAAAATAAGACATCTCTTAAAGCAATAGCCAGCATCATATTGAGTGTGAAATACTTGATACATTCATGTCTAAAACATGATTAACATGAAGGCACATTGTGACAGTGTTAACATTCAGTGTGGTTCTGGGAGGTCTCATCAATACTTTAAAAAAATTTGAAATGAAAAGAAGAGGCAAAGTTTAGGACGTATCACCATTTGCATGTGATATATGTCTTCAAAAAATCAGCTGAAAACCTCATAATTATTAACGGTAAAGTTCGATAAGGCAGAGGTTATATATATAAAAATAGAGAGCTTCTCCATATATCAATCAAAATTAGTTAATAAATACCATGGAAAAACATTCTCAATAGCAACGAAACATCTAAAATGCTTGAAACTAGTCTTATTGAATAACATCTGATGTTACCTCAATAAAATGACAAAACTTTATAGAAATATATATAGATGGAAAAACCCACCATGTTCTTCCCTGATAAGAGTTGATATTAAAAAGATATCATTCTGGCCGGGCGCGGTGGCTCACGCCTGTAATCCTATCTCTCTGGGAGGCTGAAGCGGGCAGATTGTTTGAGCTCAGGAGTTCGAAACCAGCCTGAGCAAGAGGGAGACCCCGTCTCTACCAAACATAGAAAGAAATTAATTGGACAACTAAAAATATATAGAAAAAATTAGCCGGGCATGGTGGCGCATGCCTGTAGTCCCAGCTACTCGAGAGGCTGAGGCAGAAGGATTGCTTGAGCCCAGGAGTCTGAGGTTGCTGTGAGCTAGGCTGACGCCATGGCACTCATTCTAGCCAGGGCAACAAAGTGAGACTCTGTCTCAAAAAAAAAAGTGTCTGCCCTGATGGCTTCAGAGATAACCAACATCTGGGTTATGCTTATATTTCTTGTGCTTATATAAAAAATATATTAAATATAACAATAATTATATTTATCCATCTCTAATTATCCCACCTCCACCCACAAAAATACATCTTTCCATGCCAGTAATTAAAGGATTATGATGTCAGTACTTACATAATGGTATTGAGACAGGTAGATTCAATTCTATATTTGGAAATGGAAGCCAGAGAGAAAAAAGAAGCCAAAACGTATAGATAATGATTAAGAAATGAACATAAGGAGGGAAACATGGATGTGCTAGAAAGCAAAAGGAGAACAATAGCAACAAAAAAAACACCAAGGTAGGCCAGGCGCGGTGGCTCATGCCTTTAATCCTAGCACTCTGGGAGGCCAAGGCAGGTGGATCGTTTGAGCTCAGGAGTTTGAAGTCAGCCTGAGCAAGAGTGAGACCCCGTCTCCACTATAAATAGAAAGAAATTAATTGGTCAACTAAAAATATATAGAAAAAATTAGCCAGGCATGGTGGCGCATGCCTGTAGTCCCAGCTACTCAGGAGACTGAGGCAGGATTGTTTGAGCCCAGGAGTGTGAGGTTACTGTGAGCTAGGCTGATGCCACAGCACTCACTCTAGCCCAGGCAAAAGAGTGAGACTCTGTCTCAAAAAAAAAAAAAAACAACAAGGTGACTGCCATATTCTGCCATATGTCATGCCTCCAAAAGGCAGAATGATCTTAAAGAAGTTTTCAGTGCATGCTTAGAATGGTGACTGCTTCACCCACTGGGCAAAGGCAAGAGTCCTAAAGCTGTTAACCAAGAAGGGTTACATGAAGAGATACGAAACCCTCCGGTTCTTATCTACCCACTCTCCAACCATGTACACAGACATCTCATTAAGAGATCAACTGAGATGGCAACATTCAAAACATGGGACCAACCCCATAATTTGCAGAGCAGTTGGTTATTTTCTTCCTACTATGAAGATCTTAAAGTTTTTTGGTTTTTGGGGGTTTTTTTGGTGGTGGTGGTTGTTTTTATTACACATAGAGGGGTTTCCTAACATTGAACTCAAATTATTTAACATAAATCTAAGGACTTTTCTTTTAAAGGTCCTGCATTCTAGCCAGAATTGAAAAACCACATTATAATTCTCTAAGTGATAGCAATGAGATCAAAAGGACTTACCCTAGAATTAGCTTCAAAATAAACTATTGGGCCTTCTGGGAAAGAGGAAGGAGAGAATGTGTGTTTACTAAGCTTCTCTTCCTGAAGCCCAGTGAAATGAAAAAAAATAAACTCTGTGCTTTTCCAAGAAGGGTATCTTTAGTAAGGATAATCAAAGATAAAAATAGGCAAGTTCAGTTTTCCCTAAATCATAATTTTTTGTGTATCCTTATGTTTTAGTCAAGAATTTCTATCTGATCTCTCATTAACTTTACTTGATAAGAGAAATAACCTTACTATTGATTCAAATTGTTCTACTAAAAAGGCAGGCAAAAATATTTAAGCATGATGTGTGCTGTATTATTAACATAGATACCCCTCGACCTATGATGGGCTACATCGCCAAAACCCATCATAAGTTGACAATATCATAACTTGAAAATGCATTTAATACACCTAACCTACTGAACATCATAGCTTAGCCTACCTTAAACATCCTCAGATCACTCACATTAGCCTACAGTTGGGCAGAATCATCTAACACAAAGCCTAAAAGCCTATTTTACAAAAAATTGTTGAATATCTCATGTAATTTACTGACTACTATTACTAAAAGTGAAAAACAGGATGGTTGTATGGGTACTCAAAGTATGGTTTCTACTGAATGTCTATCATTTGCACATCATCATAAAGTAGAAAAATAATGAAGTTGAACCATCATAAGTTGGGGACCATCAGTATTTTAGAATTATAATAGTAATTCCTGTTTACATTCTGAAATGGGATCCAGAGAGGAAACAGCCCATCCATTACAGGAACTTTATAAAAGTTCAAACTACAATTTTTATAATAACCCCTACGTTCTTTCTATTCTGTGAATACTGGGTGGATATCCATAATATTTTAGCTTTAAAAAGCAAAGAATAGTATCTATGGTCAACAATGATACACTGCACACTGAAAACTCTGTTAAGAGGATAGATCAGGGGTGGGGAACTTGAGGCCTCAAGGCCACATTTGGCCTTCTAGGCCCTTAAGTGCAGCCTTTTGACTGAATCCAAATTTTACAGAACAAATCCTTTTATTTTTATTAATAAATTTTTGTTCAGCTTTTATATTTTTATTTTATTTTTAAAATGAAAGTATTTAAGATACCAAAGAATACAATAAATTTCAATGAAATAATCCTCCCAGATTGACTGGCACAATTAAAAGAACATTAGTAAGCCATCAGGGCTGCCACATTCATGATTTAGTCTCCGCCTGACTGGCACCATTACCAGGTGAGGCGACTTGGCGAGAGATTATGGGAGTTGAGTACACCAGTCTATTATCAGCTTTTGATGATGGAGCACTTTGTTTCTGTTTGAAGGGGAATTTGTGAATACTTGCACAACTTGACAGTATTTTTTAGTTCTGCCTGCTTAACAGCCCATCATGTCAAAACAGACCAAGAGAACACTGAAGAAAGAAAACAGATTTTTTAATGAGAATTGGGAATTGCAATATTATCTTGTTTCTGCTAAAGATTAGATGATTTGCTTGCTTTGTGATACTCTAATATCAACATTAAAGAAATCCAGTGCTCATCAGCATTATAACACTCATAAGGACCACAAATATTTTAAATTGGAGAGACTCAAAAGTTTATATTATTACAGAAATTAAAAGATGGAAAGCAAAAGCGAAGACAATTCTTTCAAGCAGCAATAAGACCTGGAAATAATGCCACTGAAGCAACTTATAAAGTAGCTCATATACTCAAGAAAAAAGGGAAGGCATTCAGTGATGTAGAAATTGTGAAAAAATGAATTGTTGAAGTTGCAGGATGCTTAAATCCCAGTGACGTTTCAAAGTACAAACAACTGCCTCTTTCAAGGAGAACCATTGGCAGCATGAATTAGCCTTCAGCTTAAAAGAACTTCATGCAATACTTCAAAAGGAAAATATATATTATTCAATCGCTTTGAATGAATCAACTGATCTACTGACTCAGTGCCGGTTTTATACTTCATTTGGGTCATATCAGAAGATATTCTTTGCTATGAAGAGTTACTCGCTTTGGGCACTCTTGAGAACAGAACACAGGAATAGATATGTTCAACAACTTTCAAGATAAATGTGAAGTTGGACCGAATTTGGTAAATTTAGTGAGTATATGTACAGACGGTGTACCTTATGTAACAGGAAAGTATGAAGGATTTGTTGCACGGACTAAAAAAAGGTATTAACAGATCCAAATGTTCTTGTTTCTTTTCATTGTGTCTCGCATCAGCAAAATTTCTGTGCTAAAGCTACTATTTTAAGTGTCACTTTGCAACAAGTTATGAGTATTGTTAACTATCTTATAGTGCAAATGCAACAGGACGTCATCAGTTTTGTAACATGCTAAAGTTGAAGAATGAAGTATTCAGTGTGGATTTGCCATATTATTCTAAATTGCATCGGCTCCCATAGGGACAAGTGTTAGCCAAAATTTTATATCTGTGAGAACAGATAATTAAATTTTATGAAGAACAGAATCAGCAATGTGAAGTATTAAAAGAAGTTTTCTATAGGAATGCAGCATTTCCATGTGATATCACGTCAAATCAAAACAACTTGAATATTTCTTTGCAAGGTAAAACTAAGTCTATATATGATATGTGGCAAAAAAAAAAAAAATCCAAACATTTCAAAAAAAGCTATATTTTTCCAAACACTTCTTCAAAAGGAAATTTCACATGAATATTTTCTCCAGTTAGCAAAGGTTATTGATGGGCAGGATGATATATGCTAATCATTTGAGGACTATGCAGCTGTTATAGACTTATTCATTGGAGAATACAGTGACAGGTTGACTAACTTTAAGAATCAAGACATCACACTCAAATTAGCATTTCAGGCTCACCTAATTGATATCACCAAGGCACCTAAGGAATTGCAGATGGAATTGATTGAGCTCTCAGTAGATAACATTTTAAAGTCATTATTTGATGCTAAGAAAGATCTAATTGAAATATGGAAAAATGCAGTAGAATACTCATGCCTTCAGCAACATTCCTGAAAAATGCTTTCTTGCTTTTCAGCCACTTATCGCTGCCAATCTACATTCTCCTGCCTAGCCCAAATCAAAATGTCTGTAAGGTCACAAATGATGATACACATCCAGAAGATCAGCTGAAACTGTGGACCTCCATACTGCAACCAAATATTCAAATGTCATGCAACAAAAAGCAGACACAACAAATCATTAAAAGGTTACTTAACTTTAAAAGAAACAAATAGTTTTCAGTTTTTGAAATTATTAAGTACATGGTAGTTAGATTTTTACAAAATAATATACATTTTTAAGTGTATCTAATTGAAGTTTCTTGAATGTGGCCTTATTTGATTACAGCTAAATTAATGTTGCCTTCCAGCATGAAAAGGTTCCTGGCCCCTGGGATGGACCTCATGTTTACCACAAAATCTTAAAATTAAAAAAAAAAAAATTGTAAGGAATGGATTAAAGACTATAGAACTGGCTGGCCTGGGAGACAAAAGCCTCGAGTTTGCCACTATTAGTCTGGGCCTGCAGTGTAAGATGACAGTGATCGCAAGCAAATCCTCCCAGATTGCCAGATCAGCTGTATAGATCTAATGTTAGATTAGGATAGTGGTTGTAAATCAATGTGACACCTGCCCTAAGCATCCACTGCTGGTTTGGTCCCTTGAAAGGAGGAAGTTTATAATTCCTATAGTATTTAAGAGCATGATTAGAGTAGGAAAGTTTTAATTATGAAGGTAGTACTTACAGACAATTACAAGAGTTAGAAAAAGAATGAGAAAAAATTCTTCAAAGCAAAGTCCAGCAGGACTTAATAACACTGGACTCTGAGTAGCTCAGCTAACATTTCTGCATACCCTCACGATCTTGTATGTGAAAGCACCTTACAAACTACAACATGCCTCATCTTAATATCTTCTACCGCCCAGGCATATCTACCAGTGCAGGGGATCAACAATGATTACAAAATCGATAAGAGGGGTTAAAAATTTGTAATGTTGTGGTTACTGACAATAAAAGTTCAGGTTAAAATGCCTGAGGATATTCTGCAAAGTTGACTTAATTTTATCTCAATTGCAGTATTTACTTCTTGTGGCCGAACTCTTTTCCACCTACATGTGCTCCTGAAGAAAAGTCAAATGGAGATGCTCTGCCTTAATTCTTACAGAGCAACAATATAAAAGTATTCAAAGAACCATTATTACCTTCTCTGCTGCAGACTTCTTCCCTGAAATACAGCCAACCCCCACAGATGCAAACATAGGATTGATCACTTGCCTCCAAATTTCTAGAGCTCAGAGCTCTGTTCTCTGGAAGAGAACATCACAAGAAGATCAACTGTAAAAAGTAGAAATATTGTGTATCCTAATTTTCTTCATATCAGCTGTAATAAAAAATTAATAGGTTTATGCCACACCTATATATTGAACTTATTTGACCAAGTTCTATCACTCTAGTACCATACTGAAATTCATCAAAATTCGAATAGCTATAAATGAAGCACCAATGGTAATAAGAACTTGAAATGTTGAAATAATTGCTCAGGGAGATTTAGATTCTGTAAACATAGCTATCGAAAAGAAAAACAGCATTCTTTGCTCCCAAGAGTAGAAAATTCAGATAAAAATATTTTCCTAATGAGCAGTGTGCTTAGGCATAGTATTATTACAGGAAAGACCAAAATTCCAATCATCCCTGCTAAATTGTATGTCTGCTAACTTCAGCTATTTTGGTATTTTTTTTTAAAGTTAAACCATTTCCGAGTCACAAAAAATATGCACAGTTCTCTTGTGTGTGGAAACAAAATGCAATCTATTCATTCCATCTCCTTATTTAAATTGTTTAGCAAATTAGGTGAATTTGATGATTCATGAAACAAACTTTAAGGCTACTTTCACTACAGCTTATTGCAGTCTTAGGATGACGGTAATAATAATAGCTACCATTTGTGAATGCTGGTCTTTGTGCATTTCATTTTTAATTCTCATACAAAATCTGCATGAGAATATTTTTGCTTGACATGTTAATAATTTTCCCAAGACCACTAAGAGTCAGAGCCAAGAATAAAACCAGGTCTCACACCAAAGTCTGAGTTCTATGCTTGAAGCAATGACTTTTAGATAATGCTAGAGATCCTAATAATGTCTTTTTTGTAGAACCACTATATTTTATGCCATAATCCCAAAATCATGCTGTCAGTCAAGCACTGTGAAAACACTGGAATTCTATATTATCAAGACCAGGAGTTTCACAATGAAGCAATTCTCAGAATGTAGCCACTTAGTGGGAAAGTGTACCAATTAGATATTAGGAAAAATATTTTTCTCTCTTAAAAGTTCCATCAGCTGGGACCTCCAAACTCAAGGAAAAAGGTATCTATTCCTCTTACCAAGGTTCACTTCTCCAACTGAGCTCTAGAAAAATCACTACTCAAAGTGTGGTCCTGGGGCCAAAATCCAGATTATATGGGTGCTTGCTAGAAATGCACCATAATCTCAGGCCTCTCCTACCGGTTGAATCAGAATTTGCATTTTCACAAGATCTGAGATCTCATATGCTCATTAAAGTCTGAAATGCTCTGCTAGATAATATACCTTTCTACACCTAGTTCCCTCAATCATTCCATTTCTTTCCTGTGTTCTCAATTTCTCTGTTGGTTTTAATTTTTTTCCCCTCACATAGAAACACTCCTTTAAAAAGCCCTCTGTTGATCATGCACCCCTCTGCCCCCACCTATGATCTCATTTCTCTTCTTTTCTCAGTCAAGTGCCTTGAAGTTTTCTATATTCCCTGAATTCATATCTTCTCCTTCTGTTCACTTCTCAATTTGCTAGAGTATAATTTAGTCACCTACCAAATATCTGACCACTACTATATGCCAAGCACTGTACTAGATTCTGAGGATAAATCACCCACCACTGATTTCTTGAATTTTCAATTCCAGTAAGCACTTTTCATTATTAAAAGGAAAATTCGGCTGTCTTTCATAAGTCAGATATTAAAGAGGTTTTGCAAAAATGTAAGACATTGCTACTCTTCTAATTTTTTTATAAAAATGTTATCTATGTTAACATGATAGGTTTATTTTTATTTTTAAATGAACAAATATTCTTAAAATTTGTTTTAATCTCGAATACTTATAGATCAATAGCTCTCTGGGTTCCTCAATAATTTTTAAGAGTATAGGGGGTCTTGACACCAAACAATTTGAGAACAACTGGATTCCATTTTAAAACCAGGTTTGTTGTTCAACAAATCCCCAATATTGACATAGGAATCAACTATAGAATATATGAGATATTAATAAATTGGCCTAAGCATTTTCTCTATGTTTTATTAATTTAGCTAAAGAAGTCATTTTCACTAGGCATTCCATGCACAGTAAAAAAACAGGAAATGGCTACTAGTCCTGCAAAACTGAAAGCTTCCACTGGAATACTTGCAGCAACTGAAGTATGTGCTACTCTTCTGAAAGTGGATAAAGCAAGGTAAAAACTAAAACAGTAAAGTGAACAGTTTGTTTTAAACATTCTTTGAGTTTATACTGCCCATAAGCCATATTTTCTAAAGTTCTTAAAATAAAATTAGTATTTTTGTGCTCTTATCTTGAATACTTCGTATGTACCTGATTATCAAGCCATACCAGAATATGGCTATAAAAAAAAATATCTTTATCACATTATAAGGAAGAAATATTTAAGGCATTTGTACTTTGCTTAAAAAAGAAATCAATTCTTCATAAGAATGCATCTTTTGAATTATACTTAGACCATGAAATATCATGTTTTGGTCTCTATAATGAAAAAATACACAGACAACATTGCCGTTAACTGTGCACACTATGATCAAATGTGTATATTTCTATAGCAGTGGCGGAGGAGGAAGGGAGTGACTTCTGGCTTCAAATACTTTGTATTCAGGGAAAATAAAGAAAAAAAACTCCTCTTGAAAGATTACTTTCTCTGCTTAGTCTTAAACAAAAATTCAGATGCAATTTTTTTTTAATCTTCTACCACAGGAAAGCTCCCAGTAAGCAATGCAACTTTTCGTCGGACAGGTTTTACTACATTTTTAACGAACAGTCTAATTTACAACCTTTGCATGTGCTTCCAGACTTCCATGTTTAACATACAAATAAAATTTCAAGCAATCTGTTTTCATTTGTAGTCACAAAACATGTGGAGGACACAGAGATGTCATCCTTTAGCTCTTAAAGGAAACTCTATTAAACATAACTTATTTTAGTATCAACTATGTTTACATGTTGATAAAGAGTACAGTTTTGAATCAAGCAATTAAAATGTGTCATTCATATCACTCAGAATTTATTCTTGACTACTTGGATTCTTATTTTAAATAATCCAATTTACATTCATATCTACCTTGTAGATGACAAGAGCTACATTATATTTTTACAAGCAATTTTGAATTAATTTTGCAAAATAGCTTTCGCTATAGGTTGTATACATTTAGTGTCCTTAGACACTAAGGAATTGCTCATAACATATAGCCTTTATTGTCTTTATAAACTCCTGTATAGCAGTAGACTGTGGAAATGTCATACTGAGGACCCTCACCTATCAAGCAGGCAGAAGCAACAGACAGGTTCAGAACCACTATGCTACACAAAGAAGTCATGAGAAAGATTTAGAATAACTTTTATTCAAAAACAAAACAAGTGAGAATATGCATGAAACTACGGCATGGTAGATTGGTCTGATCCACTAGAACCACTGGCACCAAGGAAATAAATGCCCTTCATGATGTTGAGTCTTCTACATCACAATAGTTTATGCACTTTGAGGAAGTCAAATTTTGAAATCAAAAAAAGCAAATGAAATGACAAAACATTTGCTGCTATCTAAAAACTGTATATGGTTTTTAGTAGAGATTTTGTTGAGAGTGCAAGGAACCTCATTTTTAAGATCTTACTAGAACATCTTATAAGATAGTTAACATTAACTATTAAACTTTATGTACATGTGTATAAATCCCTCTTAAATTAGCTCTGAAAATCTGATATAATGATTATACACTTTTCAAAGTGGTTTTACTTTAGTCAAGAATTTAAATAGTACAAAGAATTTAGACCAAAGTTATTTGCCTTTTCAACACATGAGTATGTGTGAATGTATGTGTGTGTATATATACATGCACATATATATATGTGTATATATAAGTATTCATATATACACACATATATAAGATTTACCTAAAAGAAATAAATTTCCATAAATAGAAAAGTTTTTTAAAAGTTATGGAAATATGCCTCTTTGCAATTCTTACAAGAGCTAATAGATAAATTATAACCCTATAGATGGTTCTTTTGAAAGCTATGGTAGTAGACAAACATTAATGGCTAAAAATGTCTTTTGAACTATGTTATTTTCATTAAATAAGCAGGTTGTATAAATAATCACTTATCATTAGGTAAGTGATAAAGCTTACCTATTAAGCATTATACACAAATCAGAGATGGAATACAAAGAAATTGAAATTGGATTTCTTTAAATATTTTTATAAGAAATTAAAGATGGTTTTCATTTGAGACATTGTAAAGCTTGATTTACCACAGAATACATTAATAGATAACCTCTGTTTTAGCCATAAATGAACACAGAAAATATTAGGGTAAAATATTATGAAGTTCATAAAAGCTGTTTCAATAATTTAAAAAAACCACTACACCTGGTGAAAGATGATGCTTAGTCAATTCCCAAAAGTCCAGCAAGCCAAAACATTTAGTTTTGGTTCTCACTTTTGTTCCATTTCTCCCAAATCTATCACGGTCATTAACAGCAGTATACAGAAATGACCCACAACTTGATCAACCTCAGTGTCTTCATGAGTTCCCATACAAAATAAACTATTAATCTCTTCTACAAGTGCAAAGTTTTAAGAAAGTGACTAAACAAAGTATTGCAGGGAATAGAGCGGAGGAAGGACTAGACATAAACCTAGACATAAACCTAAGAAGAAAAAGCAAGAGAAATTTTTCAAGTTGTATGTTCCACAAGGGACTATCACCCTAACGTGTACGCCAAAGACTGCTAGTTCTAAGTGTTGTTCCTTAAAATGTTTGTAAAATGTTGTTATTCATAATACATAGGATAAACTTTTTTTTTTAAGAAATGAGGTCTCGGTGGGCATGGTGGCTCATGCCTGTAATCCTAGCACTCTAGGAGCACTCTGAGTGGCCAAGGCCGGAGGATCGCTTTAGATCAGGAGTTCGAGACCAACCTCAGCAAGAGCAAGACTCTGTCTCCACTAAATACAGAAAGAAATTAGTTGGAAAACTAAAAAAAAAAAAAAAATAGAAAAAACTAGCCAGGCATGGTGGTGCAAGCTGAGGCTGAGGCAGGAGGATTGCTTGAGACCAGGAGTTTGAGGTTACTGTGAGCTATGATGATGCCGCAGCACTCTAGCCCAGGCAACAGAGCAACACTCTGTCTCAAAAAAAAAAAAAAAAAAGAAATGAGGTCTCACTATGTTACCCAGGATGAATCTGAACTCCTGGGCTCAAGCAATCCTCCCACCTCAGCCTCTCAAGTGGCTGGGACTACAGCGTGCACTACCATGCCAAGCTGTAGAATAATTCTTTTAAAAAAAGTTATGAGGCATTCTGCAATCCCTGCCCCCACCACCAAATGTATTGGTATTTATTTTAAAAATTGTTTAACTTTAACTCAGTATTTTCAAGAAACTTGACTTCATAACCCTTCTTGCCCATTAACAGTCTGCAAAGTTAGTGTTTCTCATAGCAAACTTTGAAGAACTATGTAAAATTCCAGGTAATGTGCCATTGATTTAGGAGCTATTAAGAAACTACAGGCTGAACGCGATGGCTCACACCTGTAATCCTAGCACTTTGGGAGGCCAAGGCGGGAGGATAGCTTGAGGCCAGGAGTTCAAGACTAGCCTGAGCAAAATAATGAGACTTCATCTCTACAAAAAATAAGAAAAATCAGCTGGGTGTCGTGGCACGCACCTACAGTCCTAGCTACTCAGGGAAGCTGAGGCAGGAGAATCACATGAGCCCAGGAGTTCAAAGCTGCAGTGAGCCATGATTGTGCCACTGCACTCCAGCCTGGGTGACTGAGTGAGTCCCTGTCTCTAAAAACAAAATTTAAAAAGAAATTATATAAGTAAGAGAAATCCAGCAAGGCAACAGGCAGAAAACTGCTTAGGAAGATTTAAGATAACATACAAAATAGATGAGAGCACGAAATGCAAACAATGTAACATGAGTAAAACACACGGTTGTTAACATTGGCATCACAAAAGCATCATCTACATATATATTGAATCTATTGAACTGTTTCAGATTATTTCTTTATCCTGATTGCCATCACTTTATCCACAAAATGGTAATAAATTACCATTATTACTTATTACCACAAAATGGTAATAAATTTAACACATTAACTGCCATGTGAGTTGTATTTAACTCATACTAGTTTTGAGCCCAGAGCCTTATGAAGCAAAACCTGGGCAAAGCCCTGCAGTTGGTTCATAAAAACCTTACTTGTTGATGTTCTTACTGTTATAATTAATATTGAAAAATTAATTCTAAAAACGTGGATTAAATGAAGTCAGTAAATTTCATTTTCATTAAATTTTTCATTAAACTAGAAAGGATCATTTTGTTTTCGAAGTTTTTATCTACTTTCATAGTGAAACACCGTGGCCCCAATGAAAAAAACTTTTTTTCTGGTGTGGCAGTCAATGTGTTAAATATCTTTCAAAGTTACTTTCCTTGTGATGGGCTATTTTTCCTAATCTCATGCTTCCCAAACTTGAAGCACATGAATCACCCAGGGATCTTGTTTAAAATGCAGGTTCTGGGAGTGGGGTCCTAACTGTTTCATTTCTAACAAACTCCCAGGTAATACTGATGCAACCACAATTTGAGTAACGAAGATCTCATTCATTCTGCAAGCTACTGCCTTATTATTCTTCCTAAAACACCACTTCTCACAAGTTACTGTCTCAGGAGTCTACGTTAACTCAGTGAATCACATATAAACGTCTATACTCAATTATCAGTCCAGAACTTCATTCTGAATCAATCTGATCTTTCTCCTAATTACTATACTCATTTCAACCCAGCCCTGGCTTTGTTTTGTTTTGTTCAATAAAATGTATATACAGTATAGATTTTAAATGCACAATTCGATGAGTTTTGATAAATACATACAACCAAGTAACCACTATTCTCCCAAAAGATATAGAAGACTGCCATCGCATCAACCATGTTTTGACCCAACTCTATAAATGCCCTTCCACCTTTCCACTGCCTTTTTACCTATCCTTTAAGACTCAACTAAAGCCCTTCCTTCTTCAAAGCATACCCCAAATTTATTCATGTACCTCCATCAAATTACTGCCACTTTTAGAACCCAGCCATGACCATTTCTCACTGAATTACTACAGAGTGCTCCTCACAAGTTTCTCTACCTCTGTTCTTGCTTCCTACTTCAATATATTATCCACAGTCATCAGAGTGATATTTTAAAATTATAAATCAGAACAGGTCCCTGTCCTGCTTAAAACTCTCCAGTGGCTTACCATCGCACTGGCAATGAATCCAAATGCCCTTTCCTGTATCACTGAAACCCTCCCTTTCTTATCTCACCTTTTGCTACTGTCCCCATTACTTTCTATCCTCTGGTCACATAAACCTTCTTTCTGTTCCTGCAACACAGCAAGATGTTCCTACCTTAAAGACTCTACATTAATTATTTCCTCTGCTCTTCCCCACCACCTTTATATTACCGGCTACTTTGAGCCATTCAGATCTCAACTTCAAAGCGTCCTCCTGACAGAAGCCTTCCTTGACAACAAAATCTAAATTATCTACTCGGTCACTTCCTAACACAAATCCTACTTTAATTCTCCACACAGCATCTATCATTGGTATGTGTGTGAATCTTTACATGTATTGGTATGTATCTTTATATGTTTGTTGCTTACTTCTCACAGGAACATAAGCTCCTTTATTATTGAATTTGTCAGTGGTGTTCATTGCTTTCACTCCTGAACCCAGAACAGTGTCCAGCTCATCACAAGTGGATGCTTAACTAATGTTTTCTAAATAAATATGTTAACATATATGATATTATAGTCAGTCTATGCAGATGGAAATTGTGCCTGGTGTCCCAATACAAGATTTCCCGTGAAATCTAAAGAGTGAAGAAGCTAGCTACTGCTAGTTAACAAACAAGATAAATCCTTCATAAGAAAGAGAAGGAAGGAACGAACTGAACCTTTTACTTGGAGTATAAATAATATAAAACATGAGTTAAGTCAAAGTTTAATTCACATAAAGTTTAATCAGTCAAGTTAATGAAAATATCAAAATTTTTGAGTTAGTATAGGACAGCGGAAATTTAAATTCTGTTGCAAATAATACAGTATTTGGTGTTTCCATTATTGACAAGCTATGCTGCAGAAAGAGCAATCGCGTTAAATCTTAATTCATCAGGGTCACGTTCCATAAACTTCTTGCAAACTTCTATGGCGTCCTACAGGGGGGAAAAAAAGTATAATTTTTCTGTTTATAAACATGTGTTTTACTTACAAATGATAAATATACATTTCATATTTTTTCTAATTCATACTAATTTTATATTGCAAACTTCTTTTTCCAAATGAAAAATAAAGAAGAGTGAAGTTAATACCCTAATTTGCCTAGTCCAAAAGTATAAGATACAGTAAGTATTCTTTTTTTTTTTTTTTTTTTGAGACAGAGTCTCACTTTGTTGCCCTGGCTAGAGTGAGTGCCGTGGCGTCAGCCTAGCTCACAGCAACCTCAGACGCCTGGGCTCAAGCAATCCTACTGCCTCAGCCTCCCAAGTAGCTGGGACTACAGGCATGCGCCACCAGGCCCAGCTAATTTTTTCTAAACATTTTTAGCTGTCCAATTAATTTCTTTCTATTTTTGGTAGAGACGGGGTCTCACTCTTGCTCAGGCTGGTCTCGAACTCCTGAGCTCAAACAATCCGCCTGCCTCGGCCTCCCAGAGTGCTAGGATTACAGGCGTGAGCCACCGCGCCC